>BQNB010025670.1:0-59393 GCA_026074375.1 Tanacetum coccineum
ATGATTAAGCCCGAGTGACTTATTTATAAGCCGCGGCTTATTAATAAGCCACTCGGGCTAAATCATAATTTGAAGTGCTTATGTTGTCTAGTTATAGGGCCTTTACTCATTAGAAACCCAACCGGATCCCTAAATGGGCTTACTAGCCCATTTGCGAGTCCAATATGAGCAATAAGCTCACAATAAGCTCTTTAACAGCTTATTGGTGAAAGTTTACGCAGCTTATACAAGTTCAAAGGGCTTAATGGACTCAAATAAGGTTAACGGGCCAAGCCCTAACCCCTAGAACCCATTCGGGTGACTATCGGGCCCAATAGGCCCAACGGAGAGCTTATTAGCTTATCGGATAAGCTAAATAAGCAAACCGACCTCCCAAGTGCTTATTGGATCTAAATAAGCTTAACGGACCCTAATGGACCCAACTAGACCTTTTAAAACCCTACCGGGCCTAAACGGGCCCAAGACCGGCCCATTTGAGTTGCTTATTGGCTTATTTGCTTATTTAGAATAAGCTGAAAAGGAAAACAGTTTGTCCGGTTTATTACAAGATGGAAAAGCACTAGGAAAAGTCCAAGAACCCTAAACACCCTTATCGGGTTAAGTCATTGGGCCCATAAGCCCAACAAGCTCGAAATAAGCTTCAATAAGCTCACCGAGCTTATTTTAAGCTTAAACAGCCCACGTGAACTTATTATGAACATGTAGACTTGTTAAAACAATAACGGACCTCTAAAAAGCTAAACGGACCTTAACGGGCCCAATAAGGCCCGTTAAGCCAAAATAAGCTCGATGAGCTTATTTTTCCACCGAAACACTTTTTGTAAACTTAAACGAGCTTAACGAAGAAAATGCCACTTGTTGGGATTGATTCGGAGTTAAAATGGAATTTTCACAAGTCGAGGGACTAGGAATGTAAATTTCGAAACATAAGGGGGTTAGTGTTGTCACTTTCAAATTCCAATAAACCCCGGGGACTATTCTTGCAACATTCTAAGACTTAGGGAGCTAAGTGAAATTAAAAGGATCAAAAACTAACCTTTGTAAACTCAAGGGACTAATCATGTCACTTTTGAAACTAAAAGGGTTTTAAATATAAAAGGGTATATTTATAAACCTAGGGACTAAAAGTGTAATAACTAGAAACCTAAGGGTATGTTAGTGAACAAAAGTGAAACAAATGAAACACTTAACACGTCGGTCGAACACTAAGATGTTCGGACATCGACGGCTTTAATAACACGTTAATAAATAAGTATATTTATTAATAATGATTTCACGTTTATCGAGAACCATCGATATTATAAAAACAATGATCTTGTGCATCACTACACAAGTGATAACGGTATATATAAACTTAAAATGGATTTTAGTTTATACAGTGAGTCGTTAGTTTATATATGTAAACTAAGACTTGACCGTACTTACTTAGGTACTTAACGGTGTGATCCACTGCCTACTTGGATATTTGTTATCATTCAGAGAACTACCGGCTAAGGTGAGTTCATAGCCCCATGCTTTACAATTATTTAAATGATTTACATCCTTGGGGTGATAACATGCTTTGTTTTACAAACTGGACGCAAGTGTACATTTTATGCCATGATTACGTGTTTGCCTAAGTTACCATAACCCCTTTATGTCCACGATCATGAACTGTTAATTGCATAGATGTGATTGGGAATTACATTGTGCGGGCGCGAATGTTATGGATAGATCTATTAGGGATTGACAATCCCCGTTCGGGTGATGGCCCACGTACTAATCATCTTCTTGGGGATCTTGACCCACGGCTATCCCCACGGTTTAAGGTGTTCGCATCTATCCCTCCTCTCACCACTCGGCGGAACGAACGTCATCCAGTGAATCTGGGATGTTGCAGGGTTAGCAACATCTTCACGGACACCTAATTGGCACATTTTTATTTGCATTCATACATGTTCTTGCTCGGTGTCATGAGCTTAGGGAACATAATTACTTTTTATGGATTTTGCCATTGTTGCTTAATCATGCCACTGGGAAATCTTGCGGTACCTCAATTGATTTTTGTTCATAAAACTATGATTGGATTCACCAACCTTATGTTGACTTTTTATTTCCATTCATTACTATCACCGTTGGTAATTTCAAAGTCGTCCCAACTTTTCTAACCTTCATCATTAGATTCAACATCTTCATTGATTAATCCTTCCATGATAGCCTTATTTCTTAAAGCTTCTTCTTTTAGCTCTCTATCCTTCAAAGCATCGTACCATTTTAAATCTTGGTAACACAGTGTGTTTCCTACTATGTAAGCTCCTGGTAAGTTTCCTCCATTACAATATCCATCTTTTGTCTAGCTACAAGTAGGCCACTCCGAATACCCACTTTTATAATTAAATGGGTTACAATAATGTTTACCAGGACTTGGTTCTTTCCATACTCCATTCTCTGTTCATGAATTTTCGTATACCCATGGCACGTTTTAGTTCCATTCATAAATCCAATCATCCTTGTATTCGTCATAAGTATTGAATCCTACAATATCATTAGTAAGGACATCAGGGTCTATCTTGAGTAGGTAATTGAATTCTTTAAATTTTAGCGGTGTTTCATAATCGAACAAATTTGCTTCAATATTAATAATTTCACCAATTTCTTGTTCATCATCCCGATTAGTTTCTCCAAGATCGAAAGTCTTTTCATTTGTTGGCTCAACTTCATCGCTTCCTAATTTCTAGTAATCCCACAACGCTCCTTTAGTAAATATATCCATTGTCATATAGTTCATAAACTTTGAAGCCAACCAATTTTTGAACTCCGAATTAGTAGGGTCCCACTTAATTATGGGTGTGTTAATTTTGCCAATGCGGGAAGGCGGGTAGTATTTTCTAAAAAAATTAGTAGTTAAATCGACCCAACTAGTAATTGATCCTTTAATTCCATCAAACTATCTTCGTGCATCTCCAACCAATAAGATTGGGAAGACAACAACTCTAAGTTTATCCTGATTTATATTCGGTAAATTAATTAGGCCAACAATTTTTAGAAAGTATTCGATATGCTTGACCGCGTCTTCCCCATTAGTACCACTAAAGGCATTTTTATGCAAATCATCAAGGAATTTTCCTTTCAGCTCATAAGCATTCTTTCCATTAACTGTAATGCTTGTAATTCCTGAATAGTAATCTGCTTAGTCATTAGTCACAAATCCTTTCATAGTTGATTTCTTTTCTTTATCTATTATTCTTCAATCGACTAGCTCCGATAAGCACGATCTGTTACAGTGTTTTAAGGAATAGTTAAAAAAGAGTTAAAGTGTTTCTATCTATTTTAAGCTAAATTTAGCTTATTTACTTGTTTTCATAAAAAGCTTCTTTTATAAATTTTGCTTATTGTCAGCTGTTCTACAAGTTTGCTTTTCAAAGTTTTTGAAAAAATAGGGAAGAGGGGAAATCATCAATGAGGAGGTATACGTGGCACAACCTCCGGGATTCATTGACTTTGAAAAATCGTATTATGTTTACAAACTCAAGAAAGCCTTATATGATCTTAAGCAAGATCCTAAAGCTTGGTACGATAGATTAAAAGCTTTTCTTATAAACATGAATACAACATGGGAATGGTAGATAACACACTTTTTACAAAGAAGAAAAGTTCAAATCTCATCATCGTTCAAATATATGTCGACGACATTATATTCGGTTCGACTTGTCAAGACATGTGTGATGACTTCGCCAAAATCATGCATGACGAGTTCGATCGAGCATGATTGGTGAACTTAACTTCTTCCTTGGACTACAAATAAAACAAATGGAAGACGATATCTTCTTTAATCAATCTAAATATATTAAAGAAATGCTTAAGAAATTTGGCTTAGAAGACTCTAAACCAATGAAAACCCCCATGTCCTCGGAATTGCAAACTCATGAAAGAAGGAAGAGTGTGAGTCGGTAAGAATGAGAACCAACTACGAGTCATGATAGGTAGTTTTACTCTACCTAATGACAAGTAGCCCGATATCAAAATGTTTTAGAGGCTGACATTGTGCAAGCTCCAAGAGAATTCCCAAAACCTCTTCATCTTGAAGCGGTTAAGAGTACCTATCCTTTGATCATTTATCTTTGGGAAGTTAGTTTGGTGTGGTGTGTTCTTCCGATCCATTAAAGGTACTAACGCACTTGGGATTAATACGGTAACCTATAGGGGACCGAGACATAGAACCGTAGTTTTAGTATGCTGACTCTGATCATGCGGGAGATTATGTAGACCGAAAGAGCACTAGCGGTATTTGTACGTTCGCATGATATTGTCTAACATCGTGGTTCTCAAAGAAACAAACCGCTCTTGGTATATCCACGATCGAAGCCAAATACGTAAGTGCAAACCAGAAAGCAGTCAATTGTCAACAAGCACTATGGATGAAACAAGCTCTTATCGAATACGACATTCGACTCGACGACGTCCCGATCATGTTTGACAATAAAGGCGTGATTGACCTTAGCAAAAACCTGGTGCAATATGCATGATGATCTCATGACCATCAATCGAGATACATAATCAATATGTATTTTTTGACTTGTTTAGATGAGCAAAATTGAATTAAGGAGTGTTTGGGTTAACTTATAGGTTTTTGTTTTAGAGTCGAGTTAGCCGCAATTCTACATTTGTTGCATACAGGCAGACACTAGGCACAAATTCTTATTAACAATACCAGTTCACAATAATAAAACTCTATATTATTTTTCTTTTTAGGTGACAATGCCTCGAGTAACTCGGTCTTATCATCAAAACACTCGTAACTATATTCTAATTATCTCAAATGAATTCAATCAACCTCTACAAACACTCTTAAACTTCTTGAAAAATGATACATTCATGAGGGACGGGTCGTAAATCAAGATTTTGATGACATGAATAATCTTAATACTAAGTTTGGGTTAATCGGTTTTGAGTATCTTTTGAAAATAAACAAGAAAATTGTTCTCCGTTTTATTCTTGAGTTCTATAATCAACTTCATTTTGACTATAATCCTAAGGGTCACATTGTTTTTCATTTTCTTATTCAAAATAAACCATTTTCTTTCACTCTCGAGGAGTTTGGTCAAATTCTAGGTATTCCCTTCAAGGGTCATTGTTCCTATTCCGACAAGTGGTCACTTGACTACTTAGATATTTGTACTCCCTCAAATGGTATTTATCGAACCTCTCTTCCCTCTCCTAATGACATCAAATCCCTAGTTGAAATTGCTCGAAAAAAACCCATAACTCGTATTTATCATAAGAAAATCATTGATGTTGAAAAAAATGAAATTTTAAATCGTGAAATTCAATCTCATATGAAGTCTTGGGTTGAAACCATTCGTGAAAACGTGTTTTGTCTAAGAGGTAACTGGGATCATGTCCCGGCATGTCTATGTCACATGCTTTATTGCATTGCGACTTCCACAAAATAGAATCTAGCATTTTTCATTCTAAAACGTATGTAATCCGTTAGGCGATAACATAAGGTCAATCTACTTTATGGAATGTTATTGACTAGATTGTTCAATCATATTGTGTCAAATTTTCTCGAATTATCAAATGATAGCTACATCTATATTGATCTGTTTATGTATCCCCCCTCGCTCCCCATTATGGGCGAAAGACGCGAGTGATCAAGACACGAACAAGATGGCCTGTCATTCAAGTCCCGCCTCTTCCTCCTCCGTCTTTGTTCATACAACATCATCTACATCGCTGGAGATGACTATGATGAAAAATTAAGAACATAACTTATCGTGCTAGTACTCCGTCACCCTCTCGACTTGTCAACTCTTTGTCAAATGTTGTTCCCTAAGTCTTTAAAAACCCACCTCATGAAAATCAAACCATGCACACTTACCAAACCAAAATCCTAAATTACTAAAGTCAATACCGAGATGAGCACCGAAATGGATTAAGGTCAATCGGAAGAGCCCTCAAGAATGTTTTGAAGGGTATAAAGAAGTGAACAAAGTTGAAGACATGTTCGATACTTATTATTATTTCTTATTTAACTTACTATCATATGCCTTGCTACATGATATTATGGATTTGTTAGTAGCTTTTAAGGTACAATTTAATCTGCCTTGGATGACCATTCAATTTTATCATCCTAAACTTTAGTTGCATGCTACCTAAGATGTTATGTTATAATTGCAAATGCATGCTTAAATAATTATCCTTATGTTTATACTTGATTCCCCTCAAATTTAATTCGCATGACATTAGTTACATTTGGATAGAATTAGTTGATTCTTGAGAAATAGGAATTGCTATAACCTACTGTCACACTTTCTTTTATTTTTATTTTTTATTTTTAATTTTTTTTTTTTTTATAGTTATTTATATATTTTTTCTTTTTTTTTTTTATTTGCGTTTTTTTTTTTTTTATTTTTTACATTTTTTTTTTTTATATTTTAATTTGGTTTTGATTATTTTTTATTTTCTTGTTATTTTTTTTTTTTATTGAATGTTAATTTCATTGTTGTTATTTTTTTTTTTTATTATTTTTGATTTTTGTTTTCTTGTCTTTTTTTATTTTCTTTTTTTTGGTATTTTTTTATTCTTTTTGTTTGATTTTTTTTTATTTTTTTTTTTTTTTAACTTTTTTTCTTATTAAGTTTTGAGGTTTTTTTTTTCTTTTTTTTTTTTACTTTTTTATATGTTGTTTTTATTCTTTTTTTTTTTTTTTTTAGATTTTTATTAATCTTTTTTTATTTTTTTTTTTTTTTTTTTTTTTAGTTAATTTCTTTTTTGTGTTTTTGTGTTTGTTTTTTTTTTTTTTTATTTTTTTTTTTTTTTTTTTTTTATTAATTTTTTTTATTCTTAAATTTTTTTTTTTTTATGATTTTTTTTTTTTTTTTAATTTTTTTGTTTTTTTATTTTTTTAATTTTTTTTTTTTATTTAATTTTTTTTTTTTTTTAGCTTTTAATTTTTTCTTTTTTTTTTATTTTTTTTTTTTTTTTATTTTTTTTTTAATTTTAATTTGTTTTTTTTTTTTTTTTTTTTGTTTTTTTTATTTTTATTATTTTTTTTTCTTCTTTATTTTTTTTCTTTTTATTTTTTCTTTTTTCCTTAATTTTTTTTCTTTTAGTTTTTTTTTTGTTTTTTATTTTTTTAATTTTTTTATTTTTTTTTTTTTTTTACTTTTTGTTAATTTTTTTTTTTTTTTTATTCTATTTTTTTTATTTTGTTTTTTTTTTATTATTTTTTTTTTTTTTTTATTTTTTTTGTTGTTTGTTTTTTTTTTTTGTTTTTTATCTTTTTTATTATTTTTTTTTTTTTTGTTTTTTGTTTTTTCTTTTTTTTGTTTTTTTTTTTTTTGTTTTTTCTTTTTTTTTTTTTTGTGTTTTTTTTTTTCTTTTGTTTTTATTTACATTTTTGTTGTTTTCTTTTTTTTTTTGTTTTATTTTTTTAATTTTTATTTTTTTTTTTTTTTTGTTTATTTTTAGTTTATTTTGTGTTTTTTTTGATGCAACAATCGCGGACTAAACACTTTGAAATTCGTCACCACTTTCTTTGGAATAATGTTCAGAAAGGACATATTTCCATCGAAAAGATCTCATCCAAAGATAATATCACCGACATCCTCACCAAACCTCTTAAACGTGAATCATTTAATTATCTTCGTCTTGGTTTAGGAATGATGAAACACATTCCGTAAATCGTTCTCCTCTTTTCTTCTGTCTCGATTATAGTTGTTGTTCCATTCCGTGTCGTGACAACTTAGTTACTTCATTCGAAGTATTTTAAGCATTTTTAATTCGCGAAATGCAAATTAAAACGCCACTCCTTCAAAAAATCTTGGTCTAAATATTTGTCCAAAAATCCTCCACTAGAGGCGGCCCTTATAAATTGGTCGGTCCCCTGATTAAATCAGGCGGCTCCCATATCAATATGGGACCGCCATCCGTCGACACTTTTGTCTGTCTTCTCATTGTTGTTAAACTCAAAAACAAACACCCCTTTCTCTCTAACTGCAATGACAAAAACACACAAAACCCCACCAAATCTTAAATCAACCACTAAAAATCAAATTAAAGATCAAATCATCATTAATAATCATTCCTAACATCATTAAGATCATCAATTGTAAGTCATTTCGTCTATTTTCTTTCTAATTCGTGTCTAGGGTTCATGTTGAACAAAATATCAAAATTGGGGATTTTTTTTTCTTTTGTTAGTGTGTAATTAGGACTACAATAGCACAATGTATAACTAATATGCTTCTCGTAGACATAGGAATTGCATGATTGAATTGTGTTTGATAAAAAAATTTGATATGAACAAAACCCCTAATTTCTTTCGAAATTTCTTACGTTAGGAACACCACAAAAATGTTTTAATGCATTGTTAATACACTCAAAATGTTTTTGCATTCATGCATGATGATCTCATGACCATCAATCGAGATACATAATCAATATGTATTTTTCGACTTGTTTGGATGAGCAAAATTGAATTAAGGAGTGTTTGGGTTAACTCATAGGTTTTTTGTTTTAGAGTCGAGTTAGCCGCAACTCCACATTTGTTGCATACAGGCATACACTAGGCACAAATTCTTATTAACAATACCAGTTCACAATAATAAAACTCTATATTATTTTTCTTTTTAGGTGACAATGCCTCGAGTAACTGGGTCTGATCATCAAAACACTCGTAACTATATTCCAATTATCTCAAATGAATTCAATCAACCTCTACAAACACTCTTAAACTTCTTGAAAAATGATACATTCATGAGGGACGGGTCGTAAATCAAGATTTTGATGACATGAATAATCTTAATACTAAGTTTGGGTCAATCGGTTTTGAGTGTCTTTTGAAAATAAACAAGCAAATTGTTCTCCGTTTTGTTCTTGAGTTCTATAATCAACTTCATTTTGACTATAATCCTAAGGGTCACATTGTTTTTCATTTTCTTATTCAAAATAAACCATTTTCTTTCACTCTCGAAGAGTTTGGTCAAATTCTAGGTATTCCCTTCAAGGGTCATTGTTCCTATTCCGACAAGTGGTCACTTGACTACTTGGAGATTTGTACTCCCTCAAATGGTATTTATCGAACCTCTCTTCCCTCTCCTAATGACATCAAATCCCTAGTTGAAATTGCTCGAAAGAAACCCATAACTCGTATTTATCATAAGAAAATCATTGATGTTGAAAAAAACGAAATTTTAAATCGTGAAATTCAATCTCATATGAAGTCTTGGGTTGAAACCATTCGTGAAAACGTGTTTTGTCTAGGATGTAACTGGGATCATGTCCCGGCATGTCTATGTCACATGCTTTATTGCATTGCGACTTCCACAAAGTACAATCTAGCATTTTTCATTCTAAAACGTATGAAATCCGTTAGGCGACAACATAAGGTCAATCTACTTTATGGAATGTTATTGACTAGATTGTTCAATCACATTGTGTCAAATTTTCTCGAATTATCGAATGATAGCTACATCTTGTATGATCGTGTTATGTATCCCCTCGCTCCTCATTATGGGCGAAAGACGCGAGCGGATCATGACACGAAAAGATGCCGTCATTCAAGTTCCGCTTCTTCTTCCTCCGTCTTTGTTCATACATCATCATCTCATCGCTTAGATGACAATGATGATGAAAATGAAGAAGATACTTATCGTGCTAGTACTCCGTCACCCTCTCGACTTGTCAACTCTTTGTCAAATGTTGTTCCCTAAGTCTTCAAAAACCCACCTCATGAAAATCAAACCATGCACACTTACCAAACCAAAATCCTAAATCACTAAAGTCAATACCGAGATGAGCACCGAAATGGATTAAGGTCAATCGGAAGAGCCCTCAAGAATGTGTTGAAGGGTATAAAGAAGTGAACAAAGTTGAAGACATGTTCGATACTTATTATTATTATTTCTTATTTAACTTACTATCATATGCCTTGCTACATGATATTATGGATTTGTTAGTAGCTTTTAAGGTACAATTTAATTTGCCTTGGATGACCATTCAATTTTATCATCCTAAACTTTAGTTGCATGCTACCTAAGACGTTATGTTATAATTGCAAATGCATGCTTAAATAATTATCCTTATGTTTATACTTGATTCCCCTCAAATTTAATTCGCATGACATTAGTTACATTTGGATAGAATTAGTTGATTCTTAAGAAATAGGATTTGCTATAACCTACTGTCACTACCTTTCTTTTCTGCACTATAGTGACAAACTGAGTATTCTGAGAAAAATTCATCATCCCCAGAAAACAGATCCCAATATATCTAGGACCGCCATGTATTTATGGTACCGCCTTCAGGGGGGAAATGAACTTTTCAATGTTCTCTCTTTTTCTATAACTTTGACCCTCTCTATTCTAGTCTCAGCTGGCATTTCTCTGTTTAGACACACAACCTCTTAACCCTTTTTCATTCAACACCATGCTTTTCCACATTCTCTCATCCCTTCAAATATTTAAACCACTCATTATCTTCATCTTCCATCATCATATCCACTTCACTTCTTCTTCTTCTCTTGATTCCAAATGTCTTGCTCTAACCCTCGTCCAAACTTCTCAAAAAACCTAGGATTTCGGTAAGACAAGTTTGGAGAAGAACCACACCTACACCAAAATCACCACCACCATCTCAAAATGCATCACCTTCTCCTCCACCAAGAGTTACTTTTTAACCTACTCCACCACCGACTAACAATCCAAATAGAGAACAAATAGTGAATCAACTCCACCACGTTTCTCAACTTCTTGAAACAAATCTCCATCATGCAACAAATACCTACTCTCAAGCACCCCCTTCTCCACACTCTCCATCTCCACCTTTGATTCACCCCGCTTTTCTTAAGCAAGTCAACTTTTACTTGGGGTTTTGCCATTGTTGCATGTACACCCGAAATCAATTCCAATCAATAAGAAATGAGCTTGAATTCATTCAATTTCTTCGCACTCGATCTCTATATCAAGCTCCACGACAACCAAACAATGCATCACCAACCTCTCCCTTTTCACCTCGGCACTATTAAACATTCTCATATGTTTAATTCACCTAAATAATTGACAACCCATCTTTTGCTTGTGGCATTTCCTAGATAACAAGAATTAACTAGTCTAGCTTTAGTTTAAAATGTCTATCTATGTTATGCTTTTAAATCTAGTCTTGTAATATTCATACTTTCATGTGTGAATTTGCTTTATTATTATTATGAATTAATGAACTTTTATTACTAAGGGTAACTTGCATGCATATCTTTAGTTGGCTATTTTTTTTAAATAGCCATATTGTTGTTTTCTTTTTTTTTTTGTTTTATTTTTTTAATTTTTATTTTTTTTTTTTTTTTGTTTATTTTTAGTTTATTTTGTGTTTTTTTTGATCTTAATTCTTTTGATTTTTTTTTTTATTTTTTTTTTTTTGTTATTTTTTTTGTTTTTTGTTTTTTTATTTTTTATTATTTTTTTTTTTTTTCTTATTTTTTTCTTTTTTTTTTTTTTTTTTTTTTTTTTTTTTTTTTTTTTTTTTTATGTTTTTTTTTTTTTTATGAATTTTTTTTTATTTTTTTTTTTTTTTTTGTGTTTTTTTTTTTTTTTTTTATTTTTTTTTTTTCTTATTTTATTTTCTTTGTTTTTTTTATTTTTTTTTATTTTTATTCATTTTTTTTTTTATCTTATTTTTGTTGTTTTATTTTTTTATTCTTTATTGTTTTTTAATTTTTTTTTTTTTTTTATTTTTTTATTTGAGTTTTTTTTTTTTTTTTTATTTTTTTTGTTGTAATTTATATTTTTTTTTTATATTTTTTTTTTTTTTTTTGTTTTTTTTCTTTTGTTCTTTTTTTTTAATTTCTATGATCTTATTATTTTATTACTTGTTTTTTTGGTTTTTATTTGTTTTTTTTTTATTTTTTTGGTATTGTTCTTTTTTCCTTTTTTTTTTCTTTATTTTTTTGTATTATTTTTTATTTTTTATTTTATTTTTCTTTTGATGTTTTATAAGCTTTCTATTTCTTTTTTAATTTTTTTTATTTATTTAGTTTTTGTTATTTTTTTTTTTCTTTTTTAATCTTTTTTATTTTTTTTTTTTATTTGTCTTTTTTATTCTTTTTTTTTTTTTTTTTTTTTTTTTTTTTGTTTTTTTTTCTTATTTTTTTTTTTATTTTTTTTTTTTTTTCTTTTTTTTTTTTTTTTTTATATTTTTTTTTTTTTTTTGTTTTTTTTTCTTTTTTCTTATTTTTTTTTTGTTTAATTCTTGTTTTGTTTACTTTTATTTTAGATTTTTTTTTGATTTTTTTTTTAATTGTTTTCTTTTTTTAGTTTTCTTTTTGTCTTATTTTTTTGTGTTTTTTTTTTTGTTTTTTGATTTGTACCTTTCTTTTTTTTTTGGTCATTTTATTTTTTATTCTTTTAAGTTTAGTAGTGTTTTTGTTTCTTATTTTTTTTTTTTTTTTTTTTTTATTTTTTTTTTTTGTTTTTGTTTTTTTTTTTTTTTTTTTTTTAATTTTTTTTGTTTTATCTTTCCTTTTTTTATTTATTGTTTTCTTTTTTTTTTTTTTTCATTTTTGTAGTTTTGGTTTTTTTGTTATTTATTTTTTTTTTATTATATTTTTGTTTTATTTTGTTTTTTTTTTTATTTTTTTTTTTTTTTTTTTTTTTTTTTAGTTTTTTATTTTTTTTTTTTGTTATTTTTTTTTTTTTTTTTTTTTTTTTGTTTTTTATTTTTTTTTCTTTCTTATTTTTTTTTTTTTTTTTTTTGTTTTTATTTTTTTCGGTTTATTTTTCTTTTTTTAAATATTTTTTTTCTTTATATTTTTTTTTTTTATTTTAGTTTTATAATATTATTTTTTTTATATTTTTTTATATTTTTTTTTTTTTTTGTTTTTATTTTATTGTTTTATTTTTTTTTTTTTTAATTTCTTTTTTTTATATTTTTTTTTGTTTTTCTTTTTAGTTTGTTTTCTTTTTTTTCTTTTTTTTATTTCGTTTTAATTTATTTAATTTTTTTTTTTTTTTTTTTTTTTTTTTTTTTTTTTTTGCTTTTTTAACTTTTTTATTTTAATTATTTTTATTAAATTTTTTTGTTTTTTTGGTTTTTTTTTTTTTTTTTATTTTTTTATTTTTTTCTTTTGTTATTTTGTACTTTTTTTTTTTTCTTTTTTATTTTTTTTTTTTTTTTTTTTTTTTTAATTATTTTTTTTTTTTTTGATTTATTTTTTTTTTTTTCTTTTATGTTGTTTTTTTTGTTGTTTTTTGTTTTTTTATTTTTGTTTTTTTTTTTTTTTCTTTTTTTTTTTTTTTATGTTCTGAATTTTTTTTTTTAATTTTTTTTTTTTTTTTTTTTTTTTTTTAGTTTTATTTTATTTGTTTTATTTTGTTTTTTAATATTTATTTTTTATTTTGTTTTAATTTTTTTTTTTGTTTTTTTTTTTTTATTTTTTTTTTGTCTTTTTTTTGAGATTTATTTTATTTTTTTTTTTTTTTTTTTTTTTTTTTTTATTTTGTTTTATTTTTTTATTTGTTTTTTTTTGTATTTTATATTTGTTTTTTTTATTTTTCTTTTATATTGTTTTTTTTTTTATTTTTTTTTTTTATTTTTTGTTTGGTTTTTTTTTCTTTTTTTATTTTATTTTTTTTAATTTATTTTTTCATAATTTTTGCTTTTTTGATTCTCTTTTTTTATTAATTTTTTTTTTTTATTTTGTTTGTTTTTTTTTTATAATTTTGTTTTTTTATTTTTATTTTTTATTTTATTTTATTTTTTATTTTTCTTTTTTTTTATTTATTTTTAATTTTTTATATTTTTTCTTTTTACTTATTTGTTTGTTGTTTTGATTTTATGTTTCTTTTTTTGTTTTTTTTGTATTTTTTTTATTTGTTTTTTTTTTTTTTTTTTTTATTTTTATTTTTTTTTCTTTTTATTTTTTTCTTTTTTATTTTTTTATGTTTTTCCTTTTTTTTTTTTCTAATTTTTTCTTCTTGTTTTTTTTTTTTTTTTTTGTTTTATATCCTTTTTTTATTTTTTTTTTTTAAGATTTTTTTTTTTTTTTTTTTTTAATTTTTGTTTTTTTGTTTTTTTTACTTTTTTTTTTAGTTTCTGCACTATAGTGACAAACTGAGTATTCTGAGAAAAATTCATCATCCCCAGAAAACATTCCCAATATATCTAGGACCGCCATGTATTTATGGTACCGCCTTCAGGGGGGAAATGAACTTTTCAATGTTCTTTCTTTTTCTATAACTTTGACCCTCTCTATTCTAGTCTCAGCTGGCATTTCTCTGTTTAGACACACAACCTCTTAACCCTTTTTCATTCAACACCATGCTTTTCTACATTCTCTCATCCCTTCAAATATTTAAACCACTCATTATCTTCATCTTCCATCATCATATCCACTTCACTTCTTCTTCTTCTCTTGATTCCAAATGTCTTGCTCTAACCCTCATCTAAAATTCTCAAAAAACCTAGGATTTTGGTAAGACAAGTTTGGAGAAGAACCACACCTACACCAAAATCACCACCACCATCTCAAAATGCATCACCTTCTCCTCCACCAAGAGGTACTTTTTAACCTACTCCACCACCTACTAACAATCCAAATAGAGAACAAATGGTGAATCAACTCCACCACATTTCTCAACTTCTTGAAACAAATCTTCATCATGAAACAAATACCTACTCTCAAGTACCACCTTCTCCACACTCCCCATCGCCACCTTTGATTCACCCCGCTTCTCTTGAGCAAGTCAACTTTCACTCGGGGTTTTGCCATTGTTGCATGTACACCCAAAATCAATTCCAATCAATAAGAAATGAGCTTGAATTCATTCAATTTCTTCGCACTCGATCTCTATATCAATTTTCTGCAATGAACAGAATGAGGAGTGAGTGTCTTAGTGTCCATTCAATTGTGGGTTTGTGACTATATGATTCTATGTTATCATTATAAAGAAAGTTTTTGTTAAAATATTTATGGAAAAAGTTCTCAAAATCTATTTTTGTGTAAAAATGATACTCTTTCACAAAACAATTTTAAGAAGTTGAATGATTTCTCTTTAATGTTTAGTAAAAGAGTCTTGATTAAAATCAAAAGAGAAATCTTCATCATTCTTGAAAGAGTATCATGTCACAAAGAATTTCTAGTAAGGATATTCTAATAACAGAAAGAGAGAGCAAAATCCATACGCGAAAAAGCAAATCAAAAGTGTGTTCGAAAAAGAATTGCCAGAACACACAAAAATGATAAATCAAAAGAATAATTTGAATAAAGCATATGGCATGTGCTAGAAAAAGCAAGAACGAGCACATGAGAAAGAAACTGATCCAAAATATGTTCAAAAGGAATTGCCAGAACATATAAAACATATAGAGTGGAAAAAGACAAAAATGTCAAAAGAATTATTTATTACCTAACATCTCCATTTTATTCATTCAGTAATCATCATGGCACAACAACAACATGCAGCTGATGTTCATCCAGACGAACTGTGTCCTCCGAACAAACGATATGATCTTATGGATGCTAACAAGAAAGTTGATCTTGAACATGTGCAATGCCCACCGGAAAGCAAAATTCTGACAAACATCATCAAGAATCATCCATTAAGATTCAGCATTGCAGCTTCTTCCTCCGTACCATGGATATATATGGCACAGTTCTGGCATACTTTGAAGGAAGACGGTTCAAAGTATAGGCTCAGGTTTATGTTAGACAAGAAAGAACTTTCTCTTACACTAGATGACTTCAGAACAATCTTTCATCTACCTCAAGCAAATGACAACAATCATAATTCATTCGTGCCACCACCATCATTTTCTGACATGGTTCTATTCTATAAACAACAATTGGGCTTTACAATGGAACTGAAGACATCGTCAAGCTTTAAGACAACTGGTCTTCTGCAACCATGGCAAACATTATGCAAGATATTTTCCAAGTGCTTGACAACACGTGTCACAGGATGGGATCAACCGCCGTTGCAGATAATGCAAATGATGTATTGCTTTGTCAATAACATTCACGTGGATTATGCGGAGCTTCTATGGGAAGGAATTTACTATTCTCTTCATCATCCAACATCTTCGATTCCGTATCCAAGATTTACAAAGATCATCGTTAGTCATTACATGACTATCTTTCCTGAAATCTCAAGACGTGCTCGAGACATGTATCACAATCTGCAAGATGATGACATAATGAAAAATATCTTTAATTCAGGAAGACACAAAGATAAAGTTGGCATGCAAATTCCAGATTGGATGATCACTGAAGAGATGAAGCACACGGAGCATTACAGGATGTATGCAGAGGTGTTTGGGTTAGATGTTCCTCTGACTCAGTCACAACCGACTGAGTCTACCCAAGGAACGCATAGGACACCTAGCGCCCCTAGGTCACCTACCCCTAAAAAGGATACAACTATCAGAACTAACTATTACTACCAGACTTAACTGTTATACTACCAGTATTAAGTCTGTTACAATCTATTTCCCAACATTGGTGTTGTGGTTTGATCGTTTTTTTCCCTTATCTATTTTATTGTGTTTTGTATATCTTTCATTGTATATATTGTGATTGTGAGTAGATAGATATATTGTTGTTTCATATTGTTGGTTGATTGAAACATATAAATTGAATCTAATTAATTTTTGAAGCAAACTTTCAAAACGCTAATTAACCAAAACTATTCAACCCTCCCCCTCCTCTTCGCTTCTAGTTTCTACAATCATTTTGTTTTCTTGTTACAAAGTCGAGCCGATTTTGTTCGATGCAGCAGAAAAGACCAACCACGTATTGCTGGAAAAGCCTTCCTCCTCTGAAAATCAGATCATATTGATTAACACGATAATGTATTTGGTATGTGTAGTACGCAAGCATCGTTATTCGATTTGCCTTCCTAGTGCCGTCAGATGGCTTAAGTTTGAGTTTTGTGTTGAACCCTGATTGTCCATAGATTAAGAGGAGAGGGAATTGCAGTGACATATATGACGGATGTAACTTGTTGATTCTTTAAGCCGGCTCATCTTTGTGCTGGATTATGACATCAAACTCTGTGTTGCTTGTAGGGCCACTATCAAAAGCTATCACCCCAAGAGTGTTTGATGTAGGGAGTTCGTAACCTCGTGCTCCTTCAGCGTTGTAGAGCCTTATCTTGAACTCTGGGATCTCCATCTCTATGCATTTATCCCTTGTTGTTCTAAAAAGTTATACCAGCTCATTGTGAGCATCTAAAAAATGAATGAGTCCTTGAATGATTTCTCGGTCTAAGTTGCTATTATCTAACCCTCCAAAATGTCTCATTCTATTCTCAAGTTCATTCTCGGTGTCATAAATATACAGTTGTAAAAACTTAGGTGCTTCTCCCACAAGTGGGCACAATGATCCTATCCAGTGATACACCTAACTGGAGACTTTAAAAACATAAGGACCTCTTCTGGTGTTGATTGACTCGTCAATCTTGGCTCCGAATGAAGTCATTGCAAACATTTGGTTGTATGCACGGATGTTTTCCATAAAATGTTTATTTTGGAATTGATGTTTAATATATTCAGGCGGATCAGGTTCTGGTAGCATGTAAATTCTTCCTCCTCCACAACACAAATGGTAGTCAGGTCTTCCGTTCCTAGAGTGCCCTTTTAGTCGTTCCCCGTACCAAAATGCGGCTCTATAGTAGAGACATTGCTGGTCACAATCTCCTAAGTCATCATAATCTGGTGAGGACCCTGCGTTCAACGTTTTGTAACACATCAATAAGGTGCAACAGGGACTTATACCGTCGGGAATAAATTTCAATCACCAAATAACAAAACTATTGTAAAGCATAGATAATATGTTTACCTCCATGGTGAGCAGAACTACAGCCCTCCCCACTGGCACGTTTAATTGTGGGTGATTTCTGAATTACACGGCCAGTAGAATTACTCCCAACTGTAGCAGTAGGGTGGCGAACACATGTTGAGTTATTCAATTCATCTGCTGGTGGCCTTGTCTGAGGGTTTTGGCGTGCTCTTTTACGCCGGTTTGAAATTGAAGGATCGGCATGGTCAGGATCTGTGAACGAACGGAACCAAAGACCCAAAAAAGTAAACACCGAAAGTAATCAATGAGCATACAGTGACGAAGTGAACAAACAAATCATTACCTTCCGAGTGAAGAAATGTCAGGTTAATGGGCTCATTGCACACAGCCTGCATAACTCCAACGCTGTTACCACCGACCGCTTGTAAAAAATTAGCTAGTTAGCCCGCTGGTGATCCTGGTTGAGAATTTTGACGCATTATTTTCCGC
Organism: Tanacetum coccineum; assembly: GCA_026074375.1. NCBI lineage: Eukaryota > Viridiplantae > Streptophyta > Magnoliopsida > Asterales > Asteraceae > Tanacetum > Tanacetum coccineum. The sequence continues at coordinate 18,260 of BQNB010025670.1, forward strand.
TAGTTTGAAACCAAAGGGACAACATGGTTAGGATCTATGAACAAACAAGTGGAAAGACCCAAAAAAGTAAACACCGAGAGTAAACAGTAAGCACACAGTGACAAAGTGTAGAAACGAGTGATTGTGATGACATCAAATAACGTCACTTTATTATATCATTTATCCTATCTGTTTTACCCACTTTTATATAATTATTGCATTATTTGGTATTAATTGCTTTAAAGTTGATAAATGCAGTAATTCATGAGTGTTTTGTGAAGACAAGCTAAAAGGCCCATAATTTGGAGCTAAAACGAAGATATTTGAAGATTACTAATTTATGACCAATACGCCATATCCAACAAAGGAGATACGGCGTATCAGCGCCAAGACTTCACAAGAAAACGCGTTTGACCAATTCCCAATACGGCGTATCCTTTCCGTCTGCATACGCCGTATCCATGAAGATAACTATTCAAAGATACAGTAAATTAAGTAAATTAGGAATGATATTACTGATTGATTGTTAGGTTTACGAAAAAGACTCGGTCACCCCGTGTATTGTCTAGAATAGCATAGCTCGTAGTTTAATCGTTAGCGTATGACTTATGGTGTTGGTTCGGGTCTTCACCCACATGTTAGCCCACTTCATAGCCCAATATACTACAATTGGTTGTTCAATTCATATTACACACACTTAAGGTGTTTTCTCTCACTAGCATATTCACTTTCTCTCTCTATTGGTTTTTGAAGGTTTATGGTTTTCTCATTGGCTTTATTTGATTCTCACATTTGTGGTGTTAAAGTTAGTGGTTTTAGTGTAGTTTTAACCTTCTAGTACCAAGTTGTGCAAGAAAATCCAAGCTCAAACGTTTAAAAGGGTGATTTTTGGTGATTTGAAGCTTTTTTGGAAACTGCGTTTTGTCTCCCTCAAAGACGTTTCTTAGTTGCGTTTTGTCTCTGCGTTTTGTCAGAGAATAGTACACTGCGGTTTGTCCTCTAGTGTGGTACAGCAGTTGCGTTTTGTGTACTGCGTTTTGGTTATTTCTTCAAGTTGCGTTTTGTATGTTGCGTTTTGTCTCAAGTTGAAGACCCTTATTGCGTTTCGACTAGGAGAAACTCTGCCCAATTAATTTCTTGATTGCGTTTTGTCTCAAGAGTTGATTGCGTTTTGCCCAAGACACATCACTGCGTTTTGTCTCCTTCTCATTGCGTTTTGTGTCCTGCGTTTTGTCCCAAGTTGAAGACCCTGATTGCGTTTTGGTGGAAAGAATCTCTGGCAAAAAAATTTCTTCATTGCGTTTTGTCTTTGCTTCTTGACTGCGTTTTGTCTAGGACACCTCACTGAGTTTTGTCTAATCCTCAACATTGAGAACTTATCGAAATTCTTGACTGAGACTTGTCCCAGATTTCCTGCCTAGACTTGTGCATGCATTTCGTAAACATAATTAAACCAAACCAAATCAACAAACACACAACATATAAACTATATCACAAACATTCATCACTTTTATCATACAATCACTAATCATTGGTACCGACCAAGTTTATCAAATACAATTCAATCAAACAATCATGTCTAGTAATTCAGATGATATTCAAGCGGTCGGTTCCGATACCCGACCTCCTATGCTCGATAGGACTGATTACAAATCATGGTCGCAACGAATCTGATTGTACTGTAGAGGAAAGGAAAATGGATTTGCAATTCTTCATCAATTATCCAAGGACCATTTGAGCTTGGAACCACAAGGAATACACTTAGAACTACCCCTGAGAGAGGTGTTCTACTTGGACCAGAAAGGAATCGTACCTTTGAGGATCTAAGTGACACGAAAAAGAAGTGATACGATGTAGATGTCCGTGCAACCAATATTGTGCTTCAAGGATTACCCAAAGATATCTACAAGCTCATCAATCACAACATTGAAGCAAAAGAAATTTAGGACAACATTAAAATGCTTCTTGCAGGTTCTGAGCTCACCAAAGAAGACAGAGAATCATAGTTGTATGATAAATTTGAGCGGTTTAAGATGCTTCTAGGTGAAAACATCAATGAGTATTATGTTTGATTTCTCAAGCTCGTCAACGACATGAGGAATATCATAATGACAATGCCTAACATTCAGCTGAACTCTAAGTTTGTGAACAACATGTCACCTGAATGGGATAGGTTTGTGACAGCCGTTAAACTCAACAAAGGTCTTAAAGAGACAAATCACAAACAGTTGTATGCATATTTAAAACAACATGAGAAGCATGCTACACAAGATCGATTGATTATTGAAACAATCACTCCTACTACTAATGATCAACTTGCATTTGTTTCAACTGTTCAACCTCATGCCTAATCATCACATGTCCAGTCTCATCAATATCCTTGTTCATTAACAAACCCTCAATCACTACAATATCTACAATTCCCTGAAACATTACAAATTGATTCCGGATATACCCAAACTAATGAAATACTTGACAACCTAACCAAACAAATGGCAGTTCTTGCCCAATCATTCAGAGCTACACTTCCTTAAACGAACAATCAACTTCAAACCTCTTTTAACACCCGAAATCAAGCAACCATTCAAGATGGTCGGGTTGTCGTTCAGAATGTTCAAGGGCGACAGAATCAGAGGTATTTTGCTTTGGGAAATGGTGTTGTAGGCAATGGGGGTGCACATAATAGAGCTCGGAATGCCAATGCATGTCAAGGAAAACCGGTCAAGTGTTATAATTGTAATAGGATTGGACATATTGCACGAAACTGTACTCAGTCGAAGCGTCCACAGAATTCTGATTATTTTCTAGTACAAGATGCTTGCGATGCAAGCTAAGATAATGATGCATTCTAGATGAGAGAACTACTCATCTGGTTGGTGAACAGGCCAACACCTTTAATGCAATGTGGATAATCAACCAGTCCAAGAATTAGCGCTCTGAATGAGGGATCAACATTTTTCGCAGCAGATGAAAGTGACGCTTTTGATTCAGAGTGTTGATGATGAACCGCGCTGCTCAGTCTATATCATGCCAATTTGTCTCAACTGTGGCCGACAAATCACAAGCTGGTCCATTTAATGCAACAATATGTTATCTGAGGTCATACAGATTGTTCTTTGGTATTTGGACTCAGCTACTCAAAACATATGACTGAGATTGCTCACGGCCTCAGTAAAAAAAAAATTTCGGAAAAGTTTATCGAGACCTGTTCCGATTCAGAAAACGACCATTTTGGTGCAACCTATGGGTATGGGATTATGTCATTGGTTTCTAGTGAAATTTTCCAGGTATATTATTAAGAAAGGACTTGGACACAACCTTTTCTCTGTCGGTTAATTTTGTGATTCAGATCTTGAAGTTGCCTTTAGAAAGCACACATGTTTCGTCCGAGACTTAGATGGTGTCGACCTTATTAAAGGAAGTCGTGGCATGAACTTATACACCATTTTTGTTGAAGATATGATGAGGTCCTCTCCCATTTGCTTACTGTCTAAAGCCTCCAAGAACAAATCCTGGTTATGGCATCGCCGCCTGAATCACTTAAACTTTGGCACCCTCAATGATCTGACTCCTACCTCACAGAACGAGGCAGACCTAGTTGAAGTTGAAAAGGAACCGATAGTAGATCTGCAAGCCACCTTGAATAGAGCAGGAAAAGCTACCCAAAACCCCAGAAGATTACCACCAAAAAGGAATTTTTTACACACCCTTTACATGATTTATGCGGACCGCTAAGTGCAGAGTACTTAACGAGAAGAAATACATACTAGTTATCGAAGCCCGACTCCACAGATTTACCAGGGGTGAAGATTATTAGATCCCAGGATGAGACTCTCGCTTTTGTAAATCACACAGTAACAACAACTTCAAGATGTCTAAACAAAACTGCCCGGTACGTGCAAGACTTATAATGGCAACCGAATTCGATAATACAGAATGAATATTACTAAGAAAGCGTTTGGCACTTACCCACGAGAAGACCGTTTCGAGACCTCCTCATCCAAATGGCTTTGTTGCACGATGGAACTGTACGACCTGTTTGAAGCTGCCTATGACCTAAGTATAGATCGTGCTCAAAGCACCAATAATTCTATTGGGCAGAAGCAATGCTACTGTCCCTGTTACGACCAAAACCCGATCCCCCTCAAACTTTTCACAAAAAACCCCTTATGAAACTTGTCAAGACAGAGAAACCGATCTTTAATTCTTCGTGTTTTTAAGGCTCTCTGCTACCAACAAACGAAGTGACTACTAGGTAAGATTGAAAGCTATAAGCAGACAGTAGATTCTTTGTCATTAATACGCACCACATAGAAGGGGTTTACCGACTCTACAACACCGCACCCGATAAAAATCATGGAAACAATCACGTTACATTAGATGAGCAGACTGGGACAACGGCTACTGTACAACTCAAGTCCCTGACTCGTACCTAACCTTTTGATGCCTGTACCTATCCGTTCAGGCTCGTACCACTCCACCTCCAGCAAGCACCTTATGTACCTCCTACCAATAAGGAACTGGAGATTTTGTTCCAGCCTATGTTTGATGAATATTTTAAGACTTCCATGGTTGATCGTCTGGTACCCCCTGCTCCTGCAGCTCAAGCTCCAGTCAACCCTAACAATCCATCAGTATCCATCCCCATCGATCAAGAGGCACCATCGAGAAGTCATTCACCACATCTTCAGATCATCAATCCTCTTTAGTACATCAAGGTGTTGTAGCTGAGTATTCGTTTGAAGTAAATCCTTTTGCTGCGACTGATCCCGAACCATTTGTTAATGTGTTCGCCCAGACAAAACATCAAAAGCCTCATTTCTGGGGTAAACCGTGATAACTTGAATCCCACCAAAACACTCAGCCTTAATGAATCATCTCTGAAAAAGACCGCCCCCCTCCCACTATCCTATTGGATAATAAAATTGGGAACCCTTCTCGACCGGTATCCACTCGGAAGCAGCTTGCTACAGATGCTTTGTGGTGCTTCTACAATTCAGTACTGTCCAAAGTCGAACCGAAAAACTCAATCGTTTTGTTTACTGAAGTACTGCTGGTTCAAAGTCCATGCAAGATTAAATCCATAATTTGATCAACTGACCCGTATGGGAATATACCACCTCCGACTGTGCAATGTTATTGCTCTCATGTGGATTCTATAAGGTGAATACTTGACGAGTATTGTGACATGTATGAAAAACAAGGCACGTCTTGTAGCGGAAAGGATATCGTCAAGATAGAAGGTCTTAATTTTGAAGAATCCTTCGCCCCGGTCGCCAGACTTGAAGCTATCAGAATATTTCTTGCCAATGCTGCCAGCAAAAACATGACAGTTTATCAAATGGATGTGAAAACTGCATTCTTAAATGGCGAGCTTAAAGAAGTAGTCTATGTTAGCCAACCTAAAGGCTTTGTTGACCCTGATCGTCCACATCATGTCTACCATCTGAAAAAAAGAAAAAAAAAAAACAAGGAAAAAAAGGAAAATCTCTTTAACGGGGTTAAAGTCAGGCACCCCGGGCGGTGGTAAGAACACTTTGTCGAAGGTTCTTCTGGCACAAGGATTCCTCCCAAGGTGTCGGTCGATCCAACCTTTCGTTCATTCAGAAAACAGCAAACAACACTCTTCATGTTCAAATATAGTTGATGATATAATATATTTCCTTGACCGATCCTACAACCGTGACTGTTCTTCTACTGAACTGAGCTCTAAATTTCAATGTCGATGATGTGTGCAAATATCCTTTTTCTTAGCTTACAAATTTCTCAGACTGCCTAGAGGCATTTTTAATAAATCAATCTAATATGCTATGAAATTTTAAGAGTTTGATCTTTCATAAAAGTGACCCTGTTGACACTCACATGGAGGAGAAAAACAAACGGATGAGTTGAAGATATGATGAGGTCCTCTCCCATTTGCTTACTGTCTAAAGCCTCCAAGAATAAATCCTGGTTATGGCATCGCCGCCTGAATTACTTAAACTTTGGCACCCTCAATGATCTTGCTCGTAAAGATCTTGTTAGAGGCTTACCTCGGTTGAAGTTTGAAACGGATCATTTATGTTCTGCATGCCAACTTAGAAAGAGCAGGAAAGATACCTACAAACCCAAGATGATTAACACTATTATGGAAGTTTTACACACCCTTCACATGGATTTATGCGGACCGCTGAGAGTGCAGAGTATTAACAGGAAGAAATACATTCTAGTTATCATTGACGACTAATCCAGTTTTACATGGGTGAAGTTTTTGAGATCAAAGGACGAGACTCCCGCTTTTGTAATTAATCTGTTAAAACAACTTCAAGTTGGTCTTAACAAAACTATCCAGTTCATGCGGACTAATAATGGCACCGAATTCGTTAATAAAGATTTGACTGATTACTATGAAAGCGTTGGCATTACCTACGAGAAGACCGTTTTGAGAACTCCTCATCAAAATAGCATTGTTAAATGACAGAACTGCACTCTTGTTGAAGCTGCTAGGACTATGTTGATCTTCTCTAAGGCTCCATTATTTCTTTGGGCAGAAGTTGTTGCTACTTCCTGTTACACCCAAAACCGATCCCTCATACATACTCTTCACGATAAAACCCCAAATGAACTTGTGCATGACAAGAAACCGGATCTTTCATTTCTTCGTGTTTTTGGAGCTCTCTGCTACCCAACAAACGATAGTGAAGATCTTGGTAAATTGAAAGCTAAAGTAGACATTGGGTTCTTTGTCGGTCACCAAACAGGAAGGGTTACCGAATCTACAACAAACAAACCCGATAAATCATGGAAACTATTCACGTTATATTTGATGAGCTAACTGGGCAAACGGATCTTGTACACTTTAGTCTAGGACCCGCACCTATCCTTTTGATGCCTGGACCTATCAATTCAGGACTCGTACCCAATCCTCCTCCTGCAGCACCTTATGTACCTCCTACGAATAAGGAACTAGATATTTTGTTCCAGCCTTTGTTTGATGAATATTTTGAGTCTTCCACGGTTGATCGTCTGGTACCCCTTGCTCCTGCAGCTCAAGCTCCAGTTAACCCTACCGGTCCATCAGTATCCATCCCCATTAATAAAGAGGCACCATCGGGAAGTCATTCACCATCATCTTCGGATCATCAATCCTCTTCAGTACATCAAGGTGTTGCAGCTGAGCATTCGTTTGAAGTAAATCCTTTTACTGCGGCTGATCCTGAACCATTTGTTAATGTGTTCACCCCAGATCATAACTCTGAAGCATCATCTTCTGGGGTGATCGCGAGAACTAAATCCAACCAAACCACTCAGCCTCATGAACATCTCCAAAAATGGACCACCTCTCATCCTATTGATAATATTATTAGGAAACCTTCTCGACCGATATCCACTCGAAAGCAGCTTGCTATAGATGCTTTGTGGTGCTTCTACAATTCAGAACTCTCCAAAGTCGAACCAAAAAACTTCAAATATGTTGTTACTGAAGACTGCTAGTTTCAAGCCATGCAAGATGAAATCCATGAATTTGATCGATTGGATGTATAGGAATTAGTGGCACCTCCAGACTATGCAATGATTATTGCTCTTAAGTGGATTTATAAGGTTAAACTTGACGTGTATGGTGACGTGTTGAAAAACAAGGCACGTCTTGTAGCGAAAGGATATCATCAAGAAGAAGGTCTTGATTTTGAAGAATCCTTCGCCCCGGTCGCCAGACTTGAAGCTATCAGAATATTTCTTGCCAATGCTGCCAGCAAAAACATGACAGTTTATCAAATGGACGTGAAAACTGCATTCTTAAATGGCGAGCTTAAAGAAGTAGTCTATGTTAGCCAACCTGAAGGCTTCGTTGACCCTGATCGTCCACATCATGTCTACCGTCTGAAGAAAGCTCTTTACGGGTTAAAGCAGGCACCTCGGGCGTGGTATGACACTTTGTCGAAGTTTCTTCTGGCACAAGGATTCTCCAAGGGTGTGGTCGATCCAACCTTGTTCATTCGGAAAACAGGCAAACACACTCTTCATGTTCAAATATATGTTGATGATATAATATTTGCCTCGACCGATCCCACAGACTGTGACCGTTTTTCTACTGAAATGAGCACTAAATTTCAAATGTCGATGATGGGTCAAATATTCTTTTTCTTAGGCTTACAAATTTCTTAGAATCCTAGAGGCATTTTCATAAATCAATCTAAATATGCTAATGAGATTTTAAAGAAATTTGATCTTCATAAAAGTGACCCGGTTGACACTCCCATGGTGGAGCGAACAAAACTGGATGAGGACCTCTTACGGATCCCTGTTGACCAGACCCAATATCGCAGTATGATTGGATCCCTGATGTATCTCACAGCCAGTAGACCTGACCTAGTTTTTGTTGTGTGCATGTGTGCTAGATATCAATCTAAGCCCACTAAAAGGCACCTTGAAGCAGTTAAACGGGTCTTTTGGTATCTCCAAGGAACCATAAATATGGGTCTTTGGTATCCAAAAGACACCGCCATGGCACTAACAGCATACGCAGATGCAGATCATGCAGGTTGTCAAGACACTCTAAGAGGTACATCTGGCAGTGCTTAGTTCCTTAGTGATAAGTTAGTAAGCTGGTCATCAAAGAAGTAAACTAGCACGTCCATATCGTCTACAGAGGCTGAATACATCGCGATGTCTGGATGCTGTGCCCAAATCCTATGGATGCGGTCTTAATTATCGGATTATGGCTTTGCATACAATCACATCCCTCTGTATTGTGACAACAAGAGTGCCATAGCTCTTTGCTGCAACAAGGGAGTGGTTGAGTTGTATTTCGTGAGGACAGAGTACCAACTGGCGGATATATTCACTAAGGCACTGCCTAGAGAACGATTCGAATTCATTCTCCCGCAGCTTTGCATAAAGAGTATGAAGCCAGAGACACTCAAACGTCTTCAAGATGATCAGGATGAGTAACAGATTTGCTTCAAGTATCCTATGTAAATATGTACATATTTCTACTCAAAAAGAAAATACAAAAATATAAAACCAACAAAAATCCATAAAAATCAGAAAATAGAAAATACCAAAAATAGTTTAAACTCTTCAAGACATGTCTTCCGTTTATCAATAACATTTACGGTCCTAGAAATGTCATTCAATAATGACACAGGTCTTTAAATGAAGCTCGAACGGAAGTTTAAACTTTTCAAAACATGTCTTTATGGCTTGCTATTATTTCTGATAGGCAACCCGGTCTTCAAAATGAGGAAAGCACGTCGCCTAAAAGACGGTTGTTCCTAACAATGGGTGATTAAGTTCTCCCGGGCATGGATTACTTTATATCCATGCAACTCCGATCTAATGTACGCCTAAGTGCATTATTTCTTGACCAAGAAGAGAAGTCTTCTTTTTATCCAAATGATTTTTTGTCAATGATTCTTCAGAAAATTATTTGTGTTTTAAATGGTGGAAATGTAGTGTTTGAAAATCATTCGGACCTGCATTTCTCAAAATTTGACACTCAATCAACGACTACAGCTCTTTAAATAGAAAACGGGTCATTGATTGAGGGGGAGAGTGGATTTCAAATTTATGACATCTAATGGGCAATTTTACACTTCGTATACATAATTGAGAAAGGTTTTGTATCTAATGAGGTTACATTTTGAAGGGGAGTTAAACGTATGTTAACTCAAAAAGCTAAAGTTGTCATTTATGTGTAGTAATAGGGTCCTATGTGCTAATTGCTAGTTGTTTACTAGACTCATAATACATAGAGGACCAATTGTGCCATTTATGCAATATAATTAAACCCTTAGTAGCTATTAAAACCTTACATGAAAAGAAATATGAAAAGGAGGGGCCAATTCTACCAACTTATGAAAGTTTAACCTAGGTATAAAAAGTCTTTGCATTTTGACTTGGTCAAAATCTCAAAAAATCTAGTCAAACTTTCTCATTTCTCTCTCTTAACCCAAAACGCAATTTTTTTTTTGCGATTTGCTCAATTCGTGGTCATCTGTGTGTTTCTTCTCTAGGTAACAATTAGTTATTGTTGTTTATCATCTAAACATATGTTATCTATAAAACCATGGCCCGAAACTCACTAAATCTTATATTTTGAAGGTTTTTTGTGCTTAATCATCATCTAAATCTAGGTGAGTGTTCGTTATTAAGTTTTGAGCATTGGGTTAGCATTAGATCACTTAAATAATGCTTTGTTGATGTATTAATTGCTTCCCCCTGCTAGATTATGGTCCCTGTGATTTTCGCACTTAGGTTGACTTTTAAGTCAAAATTAGGGTAGTATGATTTGTGTGGTGACCTCCTGTTGTCGATTATTAGGTTAATGAGTAGTTTAGAATGTAAATGATGATCTAGTTAAGCCTTGGAGGCATAGAGTTGTAAGTTTGAATCTGCGTAGTTGAGGGTTCTTGGTTGCGTTTTGCTTAAATGTTCTTTGTTACGTTTTAGGTATTGGTTCGTGGTTGCGTTTTGATATGATATGCTTGATTGCGTTTTGGTTTGAAGTTCTTGGTTGCGTTTTGCTTTAAGTGTTCTAGATTGCGTTTTGCCTAAGTGTTCTTGATTGCGTTTTGTGTGGAATCCCTCTGTTGCGTTTTGCCTTATACATGCCTTTGTGTTTTGCCTGATACATGCCTTTGCGTTTTGCCTAATATATGTCTTTGTGTTTTGAGGTTTGATATGATCTTGCGTCTTGTTTGTAATATTATGCAAAGCAGTACAAAACGCAATCAATTGCGTTTTGTGATTGAAGACCCTCATTAGTTCAAATGTAGGACCCACCTTTTCAAAATTTTCAAAAATGTTGCGTTTTGATTATATTTGAATAAAATTTTCTTACATTTTGTCCAAATTGCGTTTTGCTTGATTGCTAGTTGCCTATAGAGTCTTGCCTTTGCGTTTTGTCTAATTTTTATTAAAATATTATTTGCATTTTGGGTGTTGCGTTTTGTCTGCACTGCGTTTTGCCTATTGCGTTTTGTTTATTTTAATAAAAATTGGTCTCTGCATTTTGGCTTTTGCATACTCTGCATTTTGTGTGATGTGTTTTTCCCAGCTGCGTTTTGTCATGTCATCTGAGTTTTGGTCATTGTGTATCGGTCACTGAGTTTTGTCTCCACTGTCATGAGTTGACTTCCGTTGACTTAAGTGTTGTACATCTCAGTTGACTATCACTTCAATATGATCAATGTGTTTATTTTAACTTGGACTTATGTCTATGACTGTCTAACCCTTGAGCATGTGCTCTTATCTAACATCACCTTTCTGTATATATGTCTTCGTTGATGGATGTGTGCAGTTACAATGGCTGTTGCAAATATCAATGCTCCTGAGGTTCCAGTTGCTGCTGATTCTCCACCTACTTGTTTAAATGAGCAAATATTGCCTCGTAAAAAATGGGTTCCAGTAGGAAAAAGCAATTGTTTCTTGGATGTGGAAAGAACTCAAGCAAATCCCATATTTAAGATTGCAGTGGACATCTTGAAGAACAGCAACTTCTTCAAAGCTTTCACCGCTTCCTCCACCATTCTAACCATTTACATCCAACAGTTCTGGGACACCATCAGATTTGACAAAGACAAAGGATATAGTTGTCAGGTGGATGAACAACGCTTCTATCTCACTAAATCTACTATAAGGGAAGCACTTAAATTACCCCAAGACAGCAACAATTTCACACCTCCACCCAATTCTAACACTATAATCTCCTTTGTCAATGATTTAGGTTACCCAAATGTTGTCAGAACCTTATCTGGAGTCGTAACAAATGACATGTACCAGCCGTGAAGGACACTCGCCACTATCATCAATCTTTGCCTCACGGGAAAAACTTCAGCATTTGAAAGACCGAAAGCTCCAGTGTTGCAGATCTTGTGGGGTGTGGTCAACAGGGCAAACATCGATTATGCTGAAAGGATATGGGAAGAATTTACTCAGTGTATCCACTCATTTATAGAGGACAGGATAAATCTGGCTCTTCACACGGAGGGAAAGAAGAAAGTTAATCCACTTGTGATTCTGGGTGTCTGTTTTACTAAGCTGATCATCAATCACCTCCAGAGTAAACACAAGTTCCATAAAAGACCAGGTTCTCCACTCCACCTGCCTTATGAGGAGTCTGCTTTGGGATACCTGAAGTTCTCATTTAAGAACACCAAAAGAGTAAGGTTTGGGATGGAAATTCTGGATACACTTATATCCGAGAACATTCAATCTGCTACCTATTACCCCGAATATGTGGCAAAGGTTGTTAAGTACCAGCGGTATCTCGCCGGAGAAGTTGTCAGTGACGATGAAGCACCGGCTACCAAACCAAAACCGCAATCACCTAAAACCGTACCAGTGGCAAAACCTGCAACCTCCAAGATCTCCAAATCTATATCATCTTAACCACCCAAACCCAAACCTGCACCTGCTAAGCCTCAGGAGAAGAAAAGAAAGCTGGTTTTGGACGCCGCTGAAGCCCCATCTCAAGCAAAACATTCTAAAGCTGGTAAGGTGTCGAAGAAGAGAAAGCTATAGAGCATTCTTCAGTTGGTAGATGAGTTTGTAGATGAAAGTGTTCCTGCGGTTGAACCCGGGTTTGGTGATGAAGAGGCTGATATGCGTAAGGCAGTGGAAGAAAGTTTGAAAGATGCTTATGTTGCACCTCGGGGTCCACTTCCACCGGTGGTAATCAGGGAACCCGAACCTGGAAAATATGAACCACTTCCAGAGGTACAGGGAAAGGGGAAAGAGAAAGTCGATGAGGAACAAGCTGCTCAGGTTCTACTCAACCTTCAGACTCTAAAGAAAAAGAACTCTGCTGAACAGTTCATCTTTCAGAGACGCACTCCCGCACCTACTGTACCCTCGAGCCATGAAGAATCCTCTTCCCTGTATGTTGAACTGGGTCTAACTGATAGCGAAATGGAATCTGATAATGAGGCATCTCGTGAAGGCCAGGCTGGATCAGACCCTGGTAAACAAGTTGAAGACCAGGCTGGATCAGACCCTGGTAAACAAGTCAAAGGCCAGGCTGGATCAGACCCTGGTGTTGCTGCGGATTCTCAAATTCAACCAAGTCATGTTGTTCATGCTGGACCAAACCTTGAACACATGAATCTTAAGGTCTCTGATACTTTACCTCAACCAAACCAAGAGTAAATAGATGAAGAATTCACTACCATGGCTTATCCAAATGTTCAGGAGAACCTTAAACTCCTACCTGAAGCTGAAGTGAGACTTGAGGAACCTGCAAGCTCAGCTGGAACCCTGTCTTCTATGCAAAACCTTGACAAGGAACTTAGCTTCACCAATCAGTTCCTTGCGGAGAAGTCACAGGAAGACGAACCTGAAAAGACCAACACTGAAGTGGAAGTTCAATCTATGGTCACGGTTCCCATACATCAGGACACCTCGTCAGTTCCTCTAATGACCTCTCTGATTATTGATCTCACCATCTCTCAACCAGCTTCCACAACGGTTCAAGCATCAATACCTACATCAACAACAATGGTCACGGCAACAACAACAACCACAAATTTTCCACCACCACCACCTCAACCATAACAAGGCGTCTCAAATTCGATCATAATTCAGCGGATTGGTGAGTTAGAACGAACTATAGCTGATCTAGTAGAGGAAAATCAAACCCCGAAGAAAAGGTTAGACAAGCAAGGGAACAGGATGCACCAATTGGAGACTCAAGATTTGTCTAGAATGATCGAAGAGCAGATAATGGAGTATATGCGGACGCAGGAGATTGACCGAAAAATCCACAAAATGGTGAAAGAGGCAGTTACTGTGTAAAACCTAAAAATCTCAACAAGTGTAAAATTACTAAAATACCCCTAATGCAAGAAAAATTCATAAAAGCTTATATAAAATTCATTTAAATGTTAGAAATTATGAAAATACAATATATGGCAATTATGAAAATTTATGTAAGAATAAAATACCTTATGTTATACAAGAAAAATAATTAATAATTATTTATATATAATTATGCCGAATTAATTAATATTTATATAAGTATACATTACAAATTAAATAAGATAAATTAGGATAATGGCAAAATAAATATTGGTAAATTAGAAATCAGATTTTAGTCATTTTAAAAGCCCAATATTTCGGCCTAAATACCTTATTATATTCCTTAAGCATTTTTAATTTGTAAAACTCTAAAACTAAAAACCACCGAAACCCTAAAAATCCAAAAGTGACGGCACAAGATTTTTTCCAAGGCTTGCACGATTTTTCTTGGGTGATTTGAAGGTCAAGGAGTGTGGGAAAAATAGTGGGAAGATTTTATAAGGCTTTGTTCGATTTTGGTATTGGTTTTGGGTTCGAATAAGCAACCGGGTTCATAAATTCATAAAATCACTAAGGATCATCCAAGGTATTTTTACAACTCACTTTTCATCCTATAAGTTCGATCTATGCATAAGAAAAATGTTCATGCATTTTATTTTGATTTTATAAATCAAATCATATTCGAAACCCTAATTTTTAGTTAATTATGAAATCGGCTTAAAAACTATTTGTACATCCGATTTTATATTTTTCTAGGGTTTCTTATATCTCATATAACTCAGATAAAATGTTGGAAAAATTTAGAAATGATTCGAATAATTATTGGAGATTTATTTGTGTTTACCGATTTCGAAAATAAGGGAAAAAGGAAAGAAAATGGTTAAAATGAATTAGGGTTAGGGTTTTACTATTTTTTCCAGGTGTAATTAATGCCAATGATTGGGAAATAATTATGTTTGTGCTTGGGAAAAATTCAATTAGGGTTTTAGTGATTTAATTGTTACCCGATTTGCTATTTAAAAGTATAAGGACTTGTTTTGTAATTTCTGAAACTATGGGGTCTGTTTTAGACATGTTATTATATTTAATATATTCTGTATAAAATAAGTTGGGGGGTAGAAAATGTCATTTTGATATTATTTATGTAAACCTTACTATTTATAGAAACCTGCTATTTATAGAAACATGCTATTTATGGAAACTTACTATATATAGAAACCTGCTATTTTTAGAAAGTCTATTTTAATGACAAAGCCATATTCGTCACCAAGCTTTATTTTTAACTGTTTTATTTCAGGATTACATAAAGATGGAGATGCAGATATCTCGTTCCAGCAGAGTCAAGTTCATAGCCACATGCTCATACTCAAGGCTCAATGACTTTATAACATCAAGAAAGAATGACCCAAAGCTTCCGCAAACTCTGATATCAACGTCTTCTTCAGTATGTCAAAGATATAAAGTTATGTATTGATGAAGAATTACGAATATAAAGTCAAGCTTTCAAGATTGCAACAAGTATGAGCATGTCGACCCAAAAGTCACGAGCACACAAAGTAAAAGATCACAAGATAATGATTAGAGATTAAGATTGGCTGATGATCTCAAGAATGTTCAAGATCACATACAAAGACAAGCTCAATGGAACAAGCTAAAGCTTAAAGCCAAAATATCACTACATTCTGTACAAAAAAAACCAATGAATGAAGAATCAAAGATTACAAGCTACTGTCATTAGATCAAGACTTAGAATGCTAGAATTCAAACTGTATTTTCTGGGGTGACCTCCCTTAGGGGGAGATTGTTAGGTTTATGAAAAAGACTCGGTCACCCCGTGTATTGTCTAGAATAGCATAGCTCGTAGTTTAATCATTAGCGTATGACTTATGGTGTTGGGCCGGGTCTTTACCCACATGTTAGCCCACTCCATAGCCCATTTTGGGCACTTAAACTCTTGTATTTAAACACCCTTTCCAGCCATGGGAAGGGTTGGTTCTTTATTGTATTACAAACACACACTAAGTGATTTTCTCTCACTAGAACTTCCCATTTTCTCTCTCAAGAAATTGGCCAATCCATCATCTCTTGATTGTGTTATGATATCCAATATACTACAGTCTTTTTTCCAAAGGACAAAAAAAATTCAAATATTAAGCCAAAAACTCATCCATCTTCTAACTTAAAAAATACTAAAAAGTTTGGCCAAACAACAATATATGACCCTGATAGAGTTTATTCATCAAAATCATCCATCTACATACATACAATATGTAATAAGCCATGCATGTCAAGATGATGTTTGTTTGTTTACTCGCTCATTCGCGATTATGTAATAAGCCATCTATATGTATATACATACTATATCAAAATCAAACTCCTTTAGTCCGCCCTCCAAATGTAGTTTGTGAAAACACGAAGACGTACTCATATAAGAGTACATGTTTTCATTGTTAAGTCAATGTGTGTTCCTGTATATAATCTCTACTTGCTTAACGGATTGGGTACACCACGATTGTATGATGGTGTATTAACATGTCATCACTTATTGGATAATCCATTTATAAAAGCACATGAAATGTCATATTTCAATTACATGCATCAGCATACGTACACCTCCCCAACTCGTACAAACCATACGAAATCAACAATTAGATACAACTCGTGTGCAACGCAGGGGTCTGCATGCCTCGTATCTATAAATTATAAGTAAAAGTGTGTTTATAAATGCAAGAAAAACTCTAATGTTCAAAATTCATCCGAAGATGATTAAAAATATATATTATTATTATACTTATTTATATCACAGACTTAGCACTTACCACCTTACACATTTGCATCATTTTCCATTAATAAATTTGTGCAAACATATTTTCATAAAAAATAGTTTTTTTTGTTTTTGCGGATTAGTATGGTAGAAATTTCAGGACGCGTCGTCGTTAGTTACGAAAAGAATAAAAAATCATAAGTTTTAAAAGTCATAATATAAACTAAAGTTTAATTACACAACTATAAGTTATATTCAATAACAATATGATATTAAATGTCATGAGTAAATTGAATTAATTTAATTTAATTATTTTATGTTAAAAAAATTCAAAACTAAAGTATACAGATAAAAAGTGTGTAAACTAAATGTTTTAAGACTTCTATTAATAGAAATGCTTTATAGTTAGTAAAAGATAAAAGATATATAACAAAATCTCACAAACTGAAAAAAAAAGTTGAGAATTGCAATTGGATCAATGATAGTGTATCTTTTTGTTTATGTGTCAAACTTGAGCATTTTTATTAACCGATAAAAGGCAAAATTGAAACTCAATTTTGTCAAAGTCTTTAATTTTCGTCTAATTTATAAAATGTACTAAAAATATATGTGTCAGTTTTGTTTAAAAAAACTAAAAAAATGAAAGGTAATTAAAAAACTTTAATTGTTCGGTTTTATATAAATTATATGAACTTAAGTATAATTATCACTTTTCATATTTTTAACAACTTTATAAATTTAATAAATACCTCTAGACTTTATACACCATATACTTTATATTTTATAAAATAAATACAATGTAAAACACGAATTACTATGACACGTAAATGAATACACGAAATTATACATATACGAACGACTCATGTTATTCCTCTTTGACAGATTAAGTAATGATATACGAAAAATATTATTTCTTAACTATGCGCATTCAATAACGACTAATGTTATTTCTCTTTATAAGTTAAACCCACGCATACATGGGTTTACAAAATAAATATTGCTAAAATTATTATGAACATGATATAATATATTATAATGAATGCACGACCTCACGGTTTACTTTAAGATGAAAATAAATAAACACGATTGTACATATAGCAACGACACATATTGTTTCAAGAGTCATTATGTGCTACTAAACATACATAATGTTTATAGCATGGTATCAATAGTTAAATTTAAAGAAGATCAAACTAAAAATCACGTTAGTTAAACAAATGCAAATCATTCGTGCAACAAGAATCTATAAAAAATATTGTTAGCCTCAAAATATTGAGTCAAACATGAAGTTCGTTAATTATGTATTTAAGTCTCGGTCAATCAATTAGTTAACGTTGTAATAGGAAAGCATCGAGAATCGGGCTTGATAGTTAATCTAATATTGTATATGTTTCGGGTTTAATCCCAAGCAAAACCCGAGCCCGGGTCCTAGTTAAATATCCCGCGCGTCATTTAACGCGACGGGATATATAAACTCTTTTCTATTTAGAAAAGAGTTAGTAGTTGTTCATTCAAAAATCTTTTTCCTTTTCCTATTTTCTCTCATCTCTCTCTCTCTCTATTCTTTCTATCTCTACAAAACAACTCACTCTCTTTCTCTTTTCTAGATCAAATTCGTGTATGATATATATGTTATGAAGTGTTAACGGGATCCTACAATTGGCATCAGAGCTACGTGTGGATTCGTGGTTGATTCTTGTGGTTAAACAAGATCAAATTCGTGGTCAAAAATAAGTCATAAGAAAAATATCAAACCCGAATTTTTGTGCTTAGATGTGTGAATGTTTATGTTATTAAGCAAGATCTAGGCATAAGGTAGCTAATTGTGCAAGAGAAATCAAGTTAAAAGGTCAAAAAGGGCGATTTTTAGGCGATTTTAGGTGGAAAAACTCGTATATTTCGTCGTTGCGTTTTGACTTTCTGGCAAAGTTCATGTTGCGTTTTGACTCTCTTCTTGTTGCGTTTTGACTTTTTTCTTGGTTGCGTTTTGACATTGGTTGCGTTTTGGTTCATGAAGTGAAAGTGTAACGGGATCCTACAATTGGCATCAGAGCTACGTGTGGATTCGTGGTTGATTCTTGTGGTTAAACAAGATCAAATTCGTGGTCAAAAATAAGTCATAAGAAAAATATCAAACCCGAATTTTTGTGCTTAGATGTGTGAATGTTTATGTTATTAAGCAAGATCTAGGCATAAGGTAGCTAATTGTGCAAGAGAAATCAAGTTAAAAGGTCAAAAAGGGCGATTTTTAGGCGATTTTAGGTGGAAAAACTCGTATATTTCGTCGTTGCGTTTTGACTTTCTGGCAAAGTTCATGTTGCGTTTTGACTCTCTTCTTGTTGCGTTTTGACTTTTTTCTTGGTTGCGTTTTGACATTGGTTGCGTTTTGGTTCATGTGAAAGAGCAAGACATTTCCAAGTACTCATCGCTTTCGCACAAATCCGTTTGGTCCATTATGAATTCTGGTTCTGCCTTTTTGGTCCTCAAAACGAATGCTCCATCTGTATTTAATGGACCTGATGACTGAGTTTTCATGAATTCATGGCAAGTTCGTCATCGTGTTCATTGATATATTCTGGTCTTCTCTAAGTCTAAAGAAGAACACGAGGAGCATCTCCGCACTGTTCTACAGATTTTACGACAGGAGAAATTATATGCCAAGTTTTCAAAGTGCGAATTTTGGTTGAGTAAGGTGGAATTTCTCGGGATCACATTGTTATCAGCAGAAGGAATTACTATGGATCCGGCGAAGGTTGAGGCTATCACCAAATGGCCAAGACCGACGTCTGTGACTGAATACGAGTTCATTGATTATGCAGTTATACCGCAGATTTGTAGAGGTTTCTCAGATTAGCCTTATACCCTTAACTAATCTTATGCGAAGGCAGAAGTTTGTATGAACGAAGACGAGAAAAGAGCTTTGCTAGAGCTTTAAGCACTTTAGTTTCCTCAACTATTTCTACTCTTCCATCTGGTACAGGAGGAAATTCCAGATTTGACATGATGCTCGAAAAAGGTCTTGGTGTGTCCTCAGCTGCATGGAAAGTGATTGCCTATGCCTCACGACAACTAAAGCCCTATGAGGTTAACTATCCTACTCATGATCTGGAGTTAGCAGCCGTTGTCTTCTCTCTCAAAATTTGGAGACACTATCTTTATGGCGAATCATGTGATATTTTTACCGATCATAAGAGTCTTCAATATTTTACTCAGCGAGAATTGAATATGAACATAACGTGGATGGAGTTATTGAAGGATTATGACACCAACCATTCAGTACCATCCGTAAAGCAATGTGTGGCTGATACTTATGAGTAGGAAGTCGGGTATGAATAGCTGGTACTCAAAAGTGAAGAAGGGATTATTCGTGACCTTTGAGCGTTTGGATATCGAGTTATGGTTCGTGGACAGAATGGTTTTCTGGCTAGTCTGAGGGATGAGCACTAACCTAATTTCACAATCAAGACAGCTCAGAAGGATTGACTGGAGAAGACCTTTCCATTATCAGAATATGATCATCAGATCCGATGTTTCGCGTTGATACGAAGCATTTTATGGCAGGTACAATATAAGCGTACCATAGGATCCTACCCTTTTCGAGAAGCCCATGATGACTGAGCTCATAGTGTCTCCATTTTCGATTCAACCAGTTTTCGACGAAGGAGTACACGATCTGAAGCAACACTTTTGGTGTGAGTGTATGAAGCGCGATGTGCTAACGTTGTGTCAAAGTGTTTAACATGTCAACAGGTTAAGATTGAACACCAACGTGCAAGTGGGCTATTGCAACCGTTAGAGATTCCTGTTTTGGAAAAGCGGACGAAATATCCCATGGATATTGTTACCGATTTCCACGGACTCAAAGAATCATCATGCTATCTTGCTTGTTTTTAGATCGCTTGACTAAATTGGCAACCTTTTTCCTTTCCTATCCGTAAGGATTACCCCGTTAGTAATAGCAAGAAATGTTCCAACAAGACATTATTCGATTTACACGAACTCACCCAGCGATCGAGTCGATATAGATCCACGTTTCATGTCTCGTTCTGGAAAGGTTTTTACAAAAAGCTTATGGGAACCAGGCTCAAGTTTAGTACAAGCTTTTCATCCTGAGACCGACCGGACAGTCGAAGCGTACATTCAAACATTAAGATATGTTACGTTCATGTGCTTTTAGAATTGGGCAGGAAATTGGGATGACTATATATGACTAGTGGATTTGCCTACAATAAACATTGGCATGCGATCATATAAATGCGCTCCTTTTTCGAGATGTTGTATGGTAGAAATGTCGTGCTCCTATTTGTTGGGATCAGGATTTTTGAACGTATTCCTGAGGTCCGGAGATGATTGAGTGACTAATGAAAAGTCTGCCGTCGCCAAGGAAAATCTTAAGGAAGCTCAGACCTCGTTCATAAAGAGTTACGCCGACAGAAACAACGCAGAGCCGTTTAAGTTCCAGCCGGGTGAACATGTTTCTTGAAAGATAACACCTACACGTTTGTATGTCAGTCGTTTGGTATCAAGGGCAAAGCTTAGTCCAAGTGTTTATAGGATCGTTTGAGATTCTTTGATCGCGTTGGTGAGAGTTTCCTATCTTTTTGGGCGTAACCTCCTTAGCTATCTCATGTTTCCACAAATGTGTTTCATGTATCATTACTCCCAAGGTTTACAAGTATCATCCTCATCAACTTGTCTCTTATCCATTCGATCAGAATACGTGAGGATTTAATACTTACACGAAGAAGCGAGTCTATATCTAGACCGTCATGTAACAGAGCATGAGAACAAGACATCCCTTTTTAAAAATCCTTGGAGGAATCATCCCGAGCGTTGAAGCTACTTGGGAGACCGAGGAGTCTAAATACGGACTTCTTATTCTCATTTTCTCTATGATTCTGGTATGTGTTCCATCAGTCGTATCATGTTTCTAATTCGAGGACGAATTTTTCTTTTAGGGGGGAAGAGTTGTAAAACCTAAAAATCTCAATAAGAGTAAAATGACCAAAATGCCCCTAATGCAAGAAAATTCATAAAAGCTTAAATAAAATTCATTTAAATGTTAGAAATTATAAAAATGCAACATGTGACAATATGAAATTTTTGTAAGATTAAAATGCCTTATTGTTATACAAGAAAAATAATTAATAATTATTATATATATTTTAGCCGAAATTAATTAATATTATGTAATTAATAATACAAATTAAAGCTAAATAAAATATGATAAATATAAATAAATATATCCATCTTAAAAATCAGATTTAATATAATTAGAAGCCCAATAATTCTGCAAAATACCTATTATAATTTGTTATGCATTTTTTATTTGATTTTTATCCTAAAAACAAGAAATACCAAAACCCTAAATAAACTAAAAACGGCGCACAATATTTTTTCCAAGGCTTGTCACTATTTTTCTTGTTGATTTTGAATGGTGCAAGGAGTTGGGAAAAATAGTGGAAAGATTTTTATTAAGGCTTTTTTCGATTTTGTATTGGTTTTTGGGTTCGAATAAGCAACCGGGTTCATAAATACATAAAATCCACTAGGATCAACCAAGATATTTTTAACACTCACTTTCACCCTATAAGTTCGATCTATGCATAATAAAAATGTTTCATTGGCATTTTATATTGATTTTATAAATCTAATCATATTCGAAACCCTAACATTTAGTTAATTATGCATTGGCTTTTAAAAACTATTTGTACATCCGATTTATATTTTTCTAGGTTTCTTTATATCTCATAAAACTCAGATAAAATGTTTGGAAAAATTTAGAAATGATATCAAATAATTTATTGGAGTTTATTTGTGTTACCGATTATCGAAAAAAAAGGAAAAAGGAAAGAAAATGGTTAAAAAGAATAGGGTTAGTGGTTTTAAACCTATTTTTCCATGTGTAATTAATGCAATGATTGGAAATAATAATGTTTTGTGGCTTGGAAAAATTCATTAGGGTTTTAGTGATTTAATTGTACCCCTAACGATTTCTATTTAAAATATAAGGACTTGTTTTGTAATTTCTGAAAACTATGGGGGTCCTATTTTAGTACAGCATGTTATTATATTTATATATTCGTATAAAATAATTGGGGGGTAGAAAATGTCATTTGTAATATTTATGTAAACCTTACTATTTATATAAACCAGCCTAATTTATAGAATCATATATCTATTAACCTTACTATATATAGAAACCTGCAATTTTTAGAAAGTCTATTTTGGGGAAGTTAAATTATGGAAAAACTTAATAAATCATGAAGTTATCCTTTAAATGGAAAGTTAATTAAGAAAGTCTATTTTTGAAACTTACTATATTTAGAAGCTGCTATTTTTTTTTTTTTTTTTTTTTTGGAAAGACAACAAAAAAACAAGAACACTAAACAAGAAACATACTAATCATTGAAATTTTAATCATGGAACGTACAAATCAGAAATCATGCTAATTATATAGAAAGTTACTAAAAATAAAAGTTACTAAAAATAGAAAGTTACTAAAAAATAGAAAGTTACAAAAAATGAAAGTAACCTTAATCATGACAAGTAACTTATATATGTCATTTAACATGTAGGATCGCATTAAGCAGGATAGCTTTCCCGAATCTCTTTATCCATCTTTTTCCGTTACTGCTTGGACATAAGGTACGGATAATCCGTCCTTTCAGTAAGGACCTTCTTCTTTTTCATGATTCATCCCCAGACTGCTATGCCTTCCCCATTTTTATTTTTTGGCCATGATCCTTACAATGTTGATTTCATACATATTCTATTGCCCGAGCTATATATACGCATACCATTATTACATGACTTACACCTAGTCATAGGATGTACCAATGAAACCGTGACACATGAGGCACCTTGTCACGACTCCCTTTTTGTGATGAGAGTGATTTCACGCGCTTCCCTTTTCATGTATACCAATTATATTTCATGTTTTGGCCATTATTATTCAGGGCGTAAAGGTGCAATCCTAGTTTTACATGTTTACACGTACATGGTGGTTGGTTGGTGTTTGCTCAACATCCCAGCGGACATGAGCTGATCCCCCACCCCATATATATTATAAGAGTGTCACCCTTCTAATACATGTTGAGGCAGCCCCTCTATTATATGCATGTATTCACGACATATATTATGACATGATGATTATAATGATCTCGTGGGCATATTCCTTATTATTTATGTTATACTATCCATGATATTCATGACATCTTTACTTCGTATACCATGCTTTACATGTTTATTTCCTATTCTTCATGACTGCCCATTCTCCAGGTTTTTCCCCATGGACACATCATAGATCTTCGCTGCAATAATACTTATTAACCATGATTCTACTTAATACTTACATTTTATATATCCGTTCACATGAGCGTATGCTCAACCGTATTACTTTCTCTTTCTTATATCGGCTAAATCTAATAGATAGGGCATAGAGATATGTGGCTTAGGAAGTGACCCATTTAGCTTCTTCTTTTATCGCAGACATTTTATGTGCATACTATCCTTGGACAATGTTTCGTCCTGTAACTTTCTTTTACGTTATTCATGTTGATTCTCATAATTGGGAAGCCATGTTTGAATCCGGCTTTCCACCTTGTCCTATATATCATTTATGACATTATGCCTTTAATATGCATTGATATGACACCATGATTATGACGTTTCGGTCCTCCTTTCCGGTGTGGGCATTACAATTATGGTATCAAAAAGAAGCTCAGGCTTTCGACAAGTAGTGCTCTAAAACTTGACACTGTGAGGCTTGGGTAGACATTAGTTCCTTCAGAATCGACGTTATCTTCTGTCCACGTTGATGACCTTTAACCGTTTAATCATAACCCTTTTTGCAAATGTCAGATGGTGAACACTCGAACCGATGCTGAACTCGCTTGCGGCCGGTTCAGCAGCCGTGGATGCCATTGCTCCCACAATACGCGACAGGTTCGCAAGAGTACCGCACTGGTGAATGTAGGTTCGGGTATTAAACCCTCCACCAGTCACTATTCATGGACTTGGCTCGAGCGCTTTCAATAAGCAGAAACCCCTTCGATCGAGAAGGCAGTAGCCCCTGTTTATGCTGAGAATTGGATCTCCCAATTAGAAGAACTCGACGTGATGGATTGTAATATGCTTTTAAGACAGAGTGGCTGTGTATAATTTCCGAGGGTGACGCTTGGCTTTGTGGAAGGCCTATAAGCAGGCCAAAAGGAGGAGATGTGTGGGTCCTTACCTTTAGATCTTGGCAACTTTCAAGAGAGCCTGTTTCTTTCTCAGTTTTCCCCATTCAACGAACAAGAGCGCTTGAAGAGAGATACCTTCCCAATCCCCGCCAAAGGGCGAGTGAAAATAGTACTGAGTACCAGCAGCGTTCCTCCGCCTATCTGTTTTCTTGTCAGGCAGCTTGGAACTCTGCAGAAGAGCAGCTAAGAACTTTCGTTTGGGTCTTCATAAAGTTCAATCCTCGACCATGTCATGTTGTATACCGTTTACAGACGTTTGCCCAGGTTGCGGATAGCTGCACGCAACTTAGAGGATCCTTCGTGATCGGATGACAATGGATAGGTCCTAAACTTCAGACAAGAGGCATAAGAGTGGAGACCGATATCAGTCGGACACTCAGCAGAATAATTATCGGAGTCACGATCAGAAAAATGACCGTCAAGGGTCTGACAGGCAGGGCGGTGGTGGTAACTACCGTAACAACAATAACAACAACTACTCTCGTGAACAACAACAATGTCAAATCTTAATCGTTATCAGTCATTATCTGTTATAATGATAAGAATCTAAACATCGCGAACAGAAACAGGAATTCAGGTGCTCGGACTCGACAAAAGGAATAAAGGTCACAATGCCCACCGATCAACCAACTCGGGTAAATCATTTGAAATAAACAAGTTTTATTCTCTATATGTTCAAAGTTCATGTCCTAACGATCTATCAATGAATCAGGTTCCCACAGTCCAAGGGTACCCTCTGAGGGTAACACACCCTGTTTGCTACAAATTGATGTAGACACCCAGAAGTGTCGTCGTGCTGCTGACATTGTTTAAAAGCGCCAGCTTGCTATCTTCAGCGGACTAACAAGAAGAACACTGGTGCAAGATCGTCTGGTCATGCAGACAAGAAGCCAGACGCATCAGGCCCGTGTCCTTAGCACTTACTCATGATCTGGCCGCCAATACTTCCAGGTATCATCACTGGGTGCATAAATTTTTATATTCGGACGGCATGCAGTGTTTAGGTTTTTATTTGATACGGGTGCAGACACATTCTGGATATCTATCACCAAGTTTTGCCTCATTTTTACTATACACCTATATTACTTGATCAGTATTATGTAATCCACGCCCAAGACAGACCCGCAATGTATTACCCATGTATATAGAGATCTCCTCTACAGTTTGATGACAAGATTCGTATCAGTTAATGTCACTTCCTTGGATATGTGTGAATTTGACATAATTTCTGGTATAGACTGGTTACAGCACACCGTGCTACTATTGACTGTCATATCCCGTCGTGTTATAATTTGCGATATACATGCTCCTGAATTACTTATCAATGGTCCTTACCGGGAAAATCATGAAGATCATTTCCCCGCTTTAAAAAAGCACGTACCTTACTATCGGCATGGCTGTGAAGTTTCTGGCTTACCAATTCATGACAAAACTAACGACTTCTGACTTTCTTCTATTCATGATCAGCCATTGTTTCTGAATTTTCAGGACGTATTTTCCGGAAGAACTTCCAGGAATAACCACCTATTCTCGATGTGAGATTAACATTGAGCTATACCCTGACTGAAGCCAACCCAAAGCTCCTTATCGCATGGCACCGATTGAGTTAAAAGAGTTGAAGGATCAGTTACAGGAGTTGTTGGAGCGAGTTTAATCGCCCGGATAAAGTGAATCGCACATGGGTGCACCGTTCTGTTTTCAAGAAGAAGGACGTAGCATGATATTTATGTATCGACTACCGTGAATGAACGAGATCACCATCTAATCGTTATCCCCTTCCACGTATCGATATTTGATTTGATCAGCCTTCAGGGCCGCGTAAACATTTTCCAAGATTGATTTAAACGATCTGTTACCATCAGTTGCGAGTGAAGAGCAGGACATTTCCAAGACTGCTTTTCTCCGACACGTATGGTCATTAGAATTACTTGGTTATGCTTTTGGTCTCAACGAATAGCTCCAGCTGAATTTAGAGACCTGATGACTGAAGTATTTTCATGAATTCTTGGACAAGTCGTCATCGGTGTTCATTAATGATATTCTGGTCCTTCTCTAAGTCTAAATAAGAACTCGATAGCATCTCCGCACTGTTCTACAGATTTTAACGACAGGAGAATGTATATGCCAAGTTTTCAAAGTGCGAATTTTTGGTTGAAAAGGTGGCAATTCTGGACACATTGTTTCCATAGCAGAAGGAAATACTATAGATCCGCGAAGTTTATGCTATCACCAAATGGCCCAAGACCGACGTCTGTGACGAAGTACGGAGTTTTCTTGGAATACAGGTTATTACCTGCAGATTTGTAGAGGGTTCTCACGATTAGCCTACCCTTAACAAGCTTATGCAAAGGCGAGAAGTTATGTATGGTACGAAGAGCGATAAAAGAAGAGCTTTTGAAGAGCTTAACTAGAGCGTTTGGTTCCTCGCCTATATTACCTTCCCATCTGGTACAGGTGAATCCAGATTTACATTGATGCTCTAAAAGGGTCCATGGGTGTGTACTGCCATGCAGCATGGGAAAGTGATTGCCTATGCCTCACACAACTAAAGCCCTTATGAGGTTTAACTATCCTACGCATGATCTTGAATGCATTCGTTTCTTCCGCTCTCAAAATTTGGAGAAACTATCTTTAATGGCGAATCATTGTGGTTCGTCAAATAGCATACCCCTATATAGCAACCCTAATACAGATCTAACCGAATGCCCTACCAAGGCAAAAAGGTCAAATCCACAAAAGGATAAAATACACAAGATAGAAATCAATTATAAAAAGATCCGGAAGAGATATTCCAAGTTCCGTATGTCCCAACGAGGCTGCAATATGAAAGTAAACCATATTGGATATAAATTAATGATTGGAAATAATAGATGGAAACACTGGATATATTACAACTAAAATTAATTAAATAAAACCTAATTTAATCTACGGGAAACAGATATAGGAAATGGGGATCTTAAAAACTACGGGAAACAAAATTAGTTATAGGGAAATCCTAAATACTAAAAATTAAGAAAATAAATGCTAAATTAAATTAAAAATCAAAATTAAATCCTAATTAAGTTAATTTAAAAAATAAAGAAAACTAGAACTAAAACGGAGGTCGTTTGAATGTAAAACGAAAAGAAACGGTAAAACGCACCCGGTAAAACGGGTCTAAGACTGAAATTTAAGAAAAATTAAGCCTACACTAGATTTTATATTTTTCCTAGACACTAAATGACAAAAGAAAATTTTATAAAAAAGAAAAATATTTTTTTATTAATTTTTGGATTTTTTATGAATTTTCTAAGATTTAATTAATTAACAAAAATAAACTTTTTCTAAAAATTAACACTAAAATTTTTCTTTTATTTTTCAAAAATACTAGATTTAAAATGAAAATTAATGCAAAAAGAATTTTAATTTTTCAACTATTTTTCTATTTTTTATGATTTTTATAAGAAAAAGTAATAACTAAAATCTACTTTAATTGCTAGAAAATACCAAATTAACAAAAAAATATAGAAAAATAGTTTTTATAAACTACAAAGGTGCAGAAAAATTATGGAACAAAAAGCCCCAATTTCTAATGGCTAATTGAACCCTAATTTGCTTAATTAAAATTATAAACCCTAATTAATAAAACTAATTTCTAAATTATAAAACTATTTTATTATTATAAGAAAGACAGGGTAAGAAATGTAATAAAGGAAAGAACAGGGTAGGCGGGGTAAGTAGGGGAAATTTACACTAAAGAAGAAACGTGTAATCCTGAACGATTCGACAACAACTAAATACCAAACAACCCCTAAGAAAGACCGAACGAATTTGCTTATTTGCTATTGATAAAAATTGAGAATCAGCAAAAACTTAAAACTACAAAGTTGTCAACCAGCTTATTCCTAGTAACTTTAATAAAAGCACTTTGTACTTTTAACCAAAGAATAAGCTAGAAATTAAGCTGCTAGTTGCTGTTCACAGAAAGTGCTTGTTTTAGGACTGTTTTGGATTTAGGCTTATTCCCAGCTTATTTCTTGATGAAACTTAAAAACAGAGGATGCTTATTAATGCCTAAGATGTGTTTTAAAGGATTCTAAACTAAATTTAACCACCTAAGTATAACCAAAAATTCGAAAGAAAATTGACAATGAAAAGTGCTAGTTACTAGTGAAACAGTTTTAAGTAGCTTTTTCACATAAGCTAGAAAGCTTATTTTTGGATTTTAAATGCTGAGATTTTAGAAATAAGCTACTCTAACTATCTACACTCAACCTAGGTAAAAGGATTTTTTCAAAGTTTTATCAAGGAAATGAGAAATTCTAAAAATTAAAATTCCAAAATCTAATGCTGATATAGAATGCTGCTGATGCAATTGGTCTTTTCTTAAGATTCAGGCTAAATTTCAAGTAATGACTCTCAAACCACTAACCTTTGTATCTAACCTACTTTGGACAATGCCTGATATCTTCACAAGTTATAAATCTCTTAATGCTAACAAATCTTAACTATCTAAAATGCCCTGGTGCTGGCAATGACTTTTACACTTCTAACTTTTATCAAACTAAACTTTAACTTTTAAAAACTGTTTTAAACTTGATATTAAAGCCTAACTCAACTTAATGAAAAGTTTTGATAGAGTGTAGTTGACTTTAAGAGTCAACTACAGCCAAATCCAAACACTCCCTATTGAAACTGTCCAAAACTAAATTGAGCTTAAAACCTTTCTAAAGGCTAAAACAGTTTAAACCTTTTAGCTACTCTTATTTAGGATGACTTGTTTAAGCTTTTTAAACACTAACAATACTAGCTTATTTGTATGACTAAGCTAGTTACTCTTTGTAGCTTATTATTCTAAATTTGACAGAAATCAAGTTTGAAATCAAAATGATTTTTAACTAGAAAACTTAAAAACAACAAAACTACTATAAGCTTCTACACTAAATGAAACAGGATTAAGCACTAAATTAAGCAAATAACTTTGATATAAGCAAAATGAAGTTTAAACCTTTTTTATTAGAGATAGAAATATTACAACATAAACTTTTAACTGAAGCTAAGTTACACTAATTGCTTAAGAAAAATACAATAAATAGAAAACATTAAACTAAAAAAACAAGGTAAATTTGTGTGTAGGATTCCTTCGCTTGGTCTTCTTTCTTTTATAGCTCGCAAAAGACTTGGACGACTTGTTGTGAGTGTGTAATGCTTCCAAGCAAAATCCTAAGCCCTTCGTTTCACTTCTCATGATCTCAGCCATTGATGGGGGTCTTCGAGGGTGGGGGTGGGGGGATTCGGTTGTGTAATTCCAAGTGGGAAAGGTTATAGGGTATGGTTTGTGGGGAAAGGGTATGGTGAGCTGGGAAGGTACTTGGATAGTGTTGGAGCCTAGTAACCGTGGAAGAGGCGGTAAGGGTTTTGTCGGGGGATGGTAATTACGGTACTTTTAGGTTCAGTTTAAAAGTAAGGTTTAGGGAAGATGCAAGAATAGCCCCTCCACTTTCTTAACTCTTTTCATTTCATTTTAAGCCCCAAAATTCAAGTATAAACATTTTTGGAAAGTGACACATTTGGTCCCACCCAGCGTTTTATAACAAAAGTCAGCACTTAAAAGGTTTTGGTTAATGCAATAAATGTCCTTCTGCTTTTAATAAATGAATTGCAAAACACCGCTTTTGTATGGTTTCTTTTGTTTTCTTTATAAAAACATCTTTCAAACATGGCACTTTTGGCCCCTTTTCTTTATTTTTTCATTTTTAATTATAAAACAAAGTTTTTAAAATTTACATTTTGGTCCTTGTGTTTTATAAAAAAGGATTGTGGGCTTTTGTTGGGCTTGGGTTTGTGTTGGGCCCACTGGGTTTGGGTTTGGGCCCAATAAGGTTATGAAGTGGGTTTTGTGTGTACAATGGCTGAGATTGGCTGTAACTGGGCTAGGATTGGGCCTTCAAAGTCTTCACAGTTATACTATTGGGCTTTCCCGGCCCATCAAGATGTATAAATTGCATCCAATATATACTTCCAGTTCCGCTCCGGTTTGACTGCTGATTCTTCAGTATTGACTCTGACTTTGACATTTTTGGACTTGTCCTGATTTTTTGCACAGTCTTTTCCATTCCATGCTCAGTTTTGTCATTTTGGCTTGGTTTTCTGTCTTTTTGATGATATCCACTTCCTGCACAATACAAATGCAAAACAAACATATATGTGGCAGTTTTTGTCTGTTTTTGGTCATTTAAGCTCGTTTTTAGAGGTAAAAGATATGTGTAATTAAGCACTTATCAAATCCCCCAAACTAAGTATTGTGTTCCCCCTCACGCAAATGTTATGAAGAAAACACGTAAGCCCCGTTTTCACCATTTTCGATTTACACTAACTACAACTAATATTTTTATGGATTTTCTCATTTTAAAAAGTTGACTTTCTTTAATATATTAAATACTGGTATCAAAGAATGAGAACTCCCGTAGAGTGCTCTTACGATGTCCTGACGGATAATTCATCTCCTTGATTTTTCACAATTTCCAAGCTAAGCAAATAAACAAGATCATTGTCGATAGAATTATTGATATTGTTAAGCGCCTCATACTCATGACTTGTAGAATTTTCAAACTCCCAACATGGGATTATACGATTGAATGTGTGTACTCATGTTTAATTTTACCATCAGGCCACTTATTTTCATAGTCATGAATCAAAATGAATCATGACTCAAAGCAACAACTTATAAGACTATCTAGACTTGATTTTCGAGATTTAAACTTTAAACTTTTTTGCAACATATTCAACCTCATGAATCATGAAGTTCTTAAAGCTTAGAATGCTTTCTTAGGTTAGAACCCCCTACTCCGTGTTAACGAGCTAGGAATCACAACCCAACACCGATGTTCTTAGTTTTGAAACCCACCTCCGTTAGCAGCGTAAGGGAAATCACATCAACACTTCTTCCTAATATGGCTAGGCTAAGGATTGTGTCTAAGTTTGAACCCATCACCAGACCTTACTTCAGTTGAGATATCACGACACAGTACAAAAAATAACACCAAAACCCTAGAATAAAAGAACGTCTTAGTTTTGAAACCCCCACTTTGCTACTGAGTAGGATATCACGACACATGCATTTACTTGCTCCATAATATCAACTGCATGCTTCTATTGGCAAAATTTCAAGTATTTAATGCATTTTTGCCATTCACATTTCCATACATGCTTCATTGGCATTTTATCATATTAATCACTACAAAATCCTCGTTTTTAGAAAACTCAAGTTGACAAATTTGAAGCTTTTTCTGAAAACATCATTGACTTAGTTGAATTAAATTAGTTACGTAATGAATTAGGTGGATTAGAATTCACAGAGAGAAAACCACAAGTTACTCGTATAAGTTTTTAAAGAATCTAGCTTAGCACATTAACTTATATTTAAGCTCTATCATTCTCGTTCTTCCCATTATTAAAATTTCAAAGCTATAAAATCGTGAAAGCTTGGCCTAAAAGGAACTACTAGGGCACAACACTCCCGATCAAGTCAAAATTCTCTTATACTAACAACCAAAAGAAAAGCAAAACTGTGACAAAACACTAATAAAATTTTGACACAAAAATTTCATTTTTTCATTTTTTTGTATTTTGGTTGGAAAAAAAAAAAACGGGTTTACTTTGGTAACAATGTCGGCAGGCAACATCAAAAATCGAAGATACCCCCCAAACTAGAACCTAATCATCGACCTCGATGTTTTGAAAGGTACTACATTAATCCAAATCCATTAAATGAGTATTGCCCAAAAGATAAAAAGTTATTCGATAAGATTAGATATCGGATTCCCAATTGAAGCTGAGGATGTGAAACCCTTGATGAAGGACAAACTGAGAGTCTTATCACAATCCTGCAATCCTGGAGCAATAAACATTAAACAACAACATAGGAAACACATGTAATTTGAAAAGACAAGCTATCTCACAACAAACAACACGTATTACAACTACGGATAAGCATGGGTTGCACCGCGACGAAGCGCTTGTTTAGTCGCGATGCTTGACCCCATCACAAGGATTTTATTTGATCCTTGGGAAAAGTTTGGAGATCTTGGAACTACCAAGTGGTGGACGTTCCCTCACAAGAGTAATGATCGCATGACGCGATGACCATTTCACTTGAAATTGTCCCGTTGGCTTGAGAAAGCTCAACCTTCCGTACGGAAATACTCCTAGTGATGGTGAAAGGGCCATTCCAACGGATTTTAGTTAGCCCGATAAAAACCATTTATCTAGGAATTAAGAGGTATGACTCGATCACAATGTTTAAAACACGTTTTTGATCTTGGAGTCGATGAGCTCCTTGTTTTGGCCTTATA
Source organism: Tanacetum coccineum (assembly GCA_026074375.1). NCBI lineage: Eukaryota > Viridiplantae > Streptophyta > Magnoliopsida > Asterales > Asteraceae > Tanacetum > Tanacetum coccineum. The sequence goes on from BQNB010025670.1 coordinate 51,358, forward strand.
GAACAAAGAGTTCTCATAGCAATGATCACGAAGTTCATTAAGTTCATTGAGAATGAACTTCCCGTGATCACCCGTCATTACAGTATCGAAAGTTTGCTTGCTTTAAGGCCAAGTAGGCTTGTGCTCAAGCTCGATCGAAGATGGCATGCCCTTACCATACACAAGCTTGTAAGGAGTAACACCCGATGGGTGTTTTGGTAAGCTGTGCGAAGGCCCATAGTGCATCATCTAGTTTGTCCGACAAGAGCACGGTTTTCACTATGGGTCCTTTCAAGGATTCTTTTCAAGCCATATATCGATTTGATACTTCCACTTGCCCACTTGTTTGTGTGTGATAATCGGTGGAGAGACGTGAGTAACTCCATATATTTTTTGCATTACCATGTGCAAACTGGTCATTAATCAAAAATGGTTCCGCTATATCACTTAATATTGCACGGGGAGCACCAAATCTGGACGAAAGAGAAGATTTCCAAAATTAGCAAACTACTCGAGCATCATTGGTTGGGTGAAGCGCTTCGCTTCAAACCCATTTTGACATAAAGCGACTAGTGACTTGCCACGAGAATATACTTGTTCCCCTTCGGAAGACGGGAACGGGCCCATAAAGTGACCCCCCCCACATGTCAAAGATTTCACAAACTTGGATGGAGTTTTGAGGCAACTCATCACGTTGTGAAGTTTTTCTCCTGACGTGGCACGAAGGGGGTTTTTTTTCCCCCCACCCCCACATTCTTGACAAACGGTTAGGGCAATCTATATAGATGGTGGGCCATAAGAAACCAGAGTCAAAGATCTTTTTGCTGTGAGGTTTGCACCATGATGTCCCCCGGTGGTCCATTGTGGCAAGCGAGAGAATCATCAGAGCTTCAATTGCCGGCACAAAACATCGCCTGATAACTTGATCCGCACTAAATTTTAAACAAGAAGTGGGTTCCGTCCAGAAATAGTGTTTAACATCTTTTGATAAAACTTGTTTTTCTGCCTGGTCGACATGCCCTTCACAAAATTAATCTACCCGCGGTTATTTGCAGAAGTCGGCAAACCACGTGGGTTCTAGAATCTCCACGAAAGGTCACCATAATTAACGACTCAAGAGGAAAACTTTCATTTATCTCTTTAGATCATGACGTTCATACTGGTTTTCCAATCTTGACAGATGAATCGGAACTGCGAGTTCTCGGCTCCTTTAGTAATCAATAACTTTGAAGTCAAAAATTCTTGGAGAGGAGATACCATCCGAGCAATCTCGCCTTGGCAATCCTTTTTTGCAAAGAGATACTAATTGGCGGAATGGTCCGTATGGCACATGCTTTTGTGCATGAATGAGGTAAGACCTTAATTTCTTCGAAAGACATACACTAATGGCAAGTAAATTTCTTTTCAGTCGTAGTGTAGTTCGTTGTGTGCTCAAATCAAAGGTCTTACCGTATCATAGTGGAAAGCCGAAAAATGTTTTATTTTTTCTCATTACGTTGCCGAGCCAAAACTGCACCTATGGCGAAATCGCATAATGCTAATCGCACATAAGCTCAAATGGAAGGTCCCCCCCCCAAGTTTGGAGCAATCAAGAATTGGAGCTTCGTAAGTCATCTTTCAATGTTTGGAAAGCTCGAATGCAGTCATCGGAAAAAATGGAAATTAGTATTCTTCTCAGGAGAGGTTCATGGGTTGAGGATAATTTTTGAGAATTCCTGAATGAACCCCGCCGGTAAAAACCGGCATGACCGAGAAAAACTCCTAATTCCTTGACGGTGGTGAGGGATAGGTAATTTTGTCAATGACATCGATTTTGGCTTTGTCAACCTCAGTCCCTTCATAGAAATCTTAAAAATGGCCGATGGACGAAAGCCCTCTTGACCATAAAAATGGCTCTCTCCCCAGTTTAAGACTTTAAGTTGGTGTCTTCACACTTGAACATGTGGTCTACACGGGAGAGGCAGTTTTTGAAAGAATTCCCAAAGACCGAAAGTCGTCCATAAAAGACTTCCATCTCTTCCCTCAACTCATAGATCATGAAATATGCTAACAACAACGTTGAAGAAGTGCCTGGAGCATGGCATAATCCGAAAGCAGTGCCGACGGTAGGCAAACGTTCCGATGGCAATTGGTAAAAGTATCTATTTACCTGATCACGGGGGTCAATGGTGGATTGGAAAAACTGAAGAAACCATCGAAAGCGGAACAGTAGTATTCATTCCCCGCTAATCTCTAAGCATTTTGGTCATGAACGTTAGCAATGGAAGTGGTCTTTGCGGTGGCTTCATTTAACTTACCTAGTCTATGCCCAAACACTCGCCATCCCGTAACCAACGATTGGGAACAACTCATTTTCCACTTCACTACCACAGTCATTCCTCCATTCTTTGGTACTCAATGTTATCGGGCTAACCCAGGGAACAGACGAGATAGGGTAAATCAATCCAGCTTCGAGAAGATTATTCAACCTCCTTTTTCAATAAACATCGTGGATATTTGTGGATTTACTCTTCTTTGATGTTGGACCGCTGTGCATAGTCATCTCCATAAGATCTTGTGGGTACAAATACCGGGGATTATACCCTGAATGTCAGAAGTTTCCAAGCGAGAGCCGCTTGTGGGACTTTAGCACCTATACGAGAGCGGATTTTTTCCTCAACATCCAACTCTTTAGCAATAATGACGCAACTAGTTGTCAGCCCTCCAAAAATTGCATACTCGAGATGGGGGAGAGTTCCTTGATTCAACTCATAGGTTCATCAACGGAAGAATTGGCTGTATAGTTTACACAGACCTTAAGCTCAGTTTGGAATCTGGGATATAAGTTTCCATGACTGGAGTGGGAAGTGGTGGTTCACTATTCAAGATGGCTTCTAGAATAAGAAAGTCCCCCTCAGATCATAGTAGAATGATATATGCTGAAACTCAGGATCATACTGCTAGACAACGGAAATCTTCGGCTTCTTCGAGAAGCATGAAATCACTATCCCCAAAATGGAGTTAGTTGTAGGATAAGAATACAACAATTGGATCAGAATACGGAGTTGGAATATCCGCGCAAGCAATTATATCAGTAAACCCAAAACTTCCTGAAGTATTCCTCACAAGCCATATCAATTGACGACAAACTTTTGTGCCGTCATGTGATGTAATTGGCCGAGTATCTCGAAGTCTGATCCAAATTGTAAGTGATGGCTTCACTTCCTATTCTAAGATTTAATTCCACCCTTGGCACATCAATCAAAGCAATACTGTTCATTAATAAGCACTCTCCCGAGAATTAAAAAGGGACTCGGGGGCTCTGGGGCTCATATCTACAACACACAAAGTCGGCCTGGAAAGTGAAATACACTAACTTAACGGAAAGATGTCTTTTGCAATTCCCATTGTTTAGAAATTGATCGATCCGCAGAGTCGAGTGTCAATTCAAGTGGAGTAATATCAGGAAGTGAAAAGCTTTGTCCATACTGAAAATGGCATTAGATTAATGCTATCACCTGGATCGGCTAATGCAAAGACAATCATCCATCCCTGGAAATTCACATGGAATCAGGAACCTGCCGGGGTTCTTCCAAGTTATCTAGGTAACTTGGTTCAAGATCCCGCCGAACAATGTTCATTATCATCGAAGGTTCGAGCTAACGAGTGGTTCATTGGAAGTTCGAGAGCCACTTCATAAGTTCTCTTTATACCCAATTAAGGTTCTTAGAGTTGTATTTGGACAAGGGTTGCGCCAAAGATGTGAGACAGACTTTTGGTAAACCACAGGGATGCATTTTTTCACTTTACTCTTATAAAAACATCATTTGTCCTTTTTCCAACCCATATGTTACATGGGTGTTACTATCAATACCCATAACCTACTTTCTATAACCTTAGTCCATTTGACCTCCATGTAACAATATAACACAGTTTTTTTATCAATTTTTGTTCCGTGCTTTTTGTGAGTTTGATACTTTTGACCTGTCTTACTTTATATTCTTTGTTTCGCACTTTCTGTTTCACAGTTTTATAATAAAGATAAAATTTAAAGATTTAAAAAAATAGGGTATTACAATCATTTTAAGAGGGCACTAATAACCTATCATGTTTATATATTGCATGACGCTATTTATTGCTATTTGGCCATTTTTTTAGTATACTGTGTCATTGATTGATAATATGAAATGGTGGTACCATTGGTACCCTGTCATCCTCTAAATGCAAGTGATATCCCTCCTGGTACCTAGTGTATTGATACGAAAAGATAGGTTTTTTTATGTTTCATATTTTTTTGTTTTTACCTGTCAAACTTTGTAGTTTCTGTTCCGCATTTTTTGGGCACTTTTACTCACTTTATTAAAGGACTAAACAGTCTTTTATGGTCTTCTGCTCCGTACTTTTTCTATTTTACTACTTTTGACTTATCAAACTTTATCATTTATGTTCTGTTTTTTTACTTCACAGTTTTATAATATAAACAAAATTAAAAAAAGTTAACAGGGGAGAGGGATTATTTTCATTTTATGAGAGTAACCAATAACCAACCCTGTGTTACATATATGTTAATTAAAGGTTTTTGGGCAAAACCTCAATATGTTCGATAGATTTAACGTTAATACATTTTTTATATAACAAGAGAATATGTAAAATGGACAATTAGAGTTTTGAAGAGTTTTTAATTAGACCAATGAGAGAGCTCGATTTTACCACGTAAACGAAATTGAGCATTATTATTGGCCAATTGAAAGTCAAAACTAAAAAAAGTTAGTGGAGAAAAAAACATAAACATATAGGTGTCAATTTTGCGAAAAAACTAAAAAATAAGGGTAATTAATAAAACTTTAAGGTGCTTTTGTTTTGAACGGGTGGGGGTTGAATTTGAGGATGATGGTGTAACACCCAATTTTTATAAGTTTCAATTATAGACTTTTATATTGCCAATAGAATATAAGAAAAGTCTTTTCGTTAAGTTTTATTAGAAATAAGGACCATTTGTGGAAAATAATTAACGAAAAGGGCTAACGGTGCAAAAGACTTAACGGTAGGGACTAACGGTGTAAAATGCTCATTATGGGCATAAATTACCCTTTTACCTTGGGGTTAGATGACTTTTAACCCAAGAAATTAGTCTCCATGCCACACATGTATGTGTGATATGGGACGTGTCTATTAACAAAAAAAGAAGGGAAACCTCATCCTCATCCATTCTAGTCTAGAATTATTCCAGGGAGTTTGAGGGATCACCAAGATGAAGTATAAGGGATTATAGATATTATGAAGAGATTAGATAAGAATTCAAGTTACTATCCATGTTCCCTTTCAATGTAAGATCATGAATTAATAGTTTTAAGTTAAGAATTTATATGTTAAATTGGAGGTTTATGATAATTTGATGATTAGATTAACCCTAGTCTTTAATTATGATGTAACTGATGTTAGAAGTTTTATTATTATGTTGAAATCATGCCAAGAATCATATGTTAGAATTATGATTCAAGATGGGTAAGAGATCATGCTATGAACATATTTCATGACTAGTTTGTTGAATGATAGAAAACCCCATGGGTATGATGTATTATTCCACCATAATATATAAAGAATACATAAGGCATAAAGTAAACCCTAATGGACCCTAATCCCACAAACGGGCTTGGGCCTAGCCTAATCTATCATGTAATACTCCTCCGCAGTCTGAGTGATGAATTTACAAAAAGCTCAAGAGTGAAAGAGATTACTAGTTTTATTGATGAAACTAAGTTTGTTGATGGAGACGTCTTTAAGAAAGCGAGAGCGGAGACGAATCTTCATGGTTCATGACTTGAAAGCAATCATAGCAACTTACAAAGCGGATAAAAAGTCTCATCAAGATGATAGTGTCTTCTTCTTTTTTTCTGTTGAGGTAAACTAAATGAAAGGAGAAAAATAATAATAAAAGAGATTTGAAAAGAACAAATGAAAGCAGATGGAAACAAGAGTTGATACTTTTTTCTAATTGTTTTTTTTCCACAGCGAACTAAATCCAAAATAGAGGATAGAAACGGCTTATTACGCCCGTTTTGATAATAGAGATGTAGAAATTTAACGGGGTGACATAAATGCAGCGACTCATGGCGGCCGACTAGGTTTTATGATCTAACCTGCTCTGATGCCATGTTGAATGATAGAAAACCTCGTGGGTATGATGTATTATTCCACCACAATATACAGAGATTACATAAGGCATAAAGGAAACCCTAATGGACCCTAATCCTACAAACGGGCTTGGGCATAGTGATTCGTTGACGGTATACACTTATATAGCAACCCTAATGCAGATTCTAACCGAATGCCCTTGACCAAGGCAAAAGGTCAAATTCCACAAAAGGATAAAATACACAAGAAAGAATCAATGATAAAAAGATTCCGGAAGAGATATTCCCGGGTCGTATGTCCCAACGAGGCTGCAATTGAAAGTTATCCTGGTTTGATGAGAAATTGACTGATGGAGAATATATGATGGAAACACTGATATAATTACAACTAAAATTAATTAAATAAAACTTAATTTAATCTACGGGAAAACAAGCAAAGGAAATGGGGATCTTAAAAACTACGGGAAACAAAATTAGTTATAGGGAAATCCTAAAATTAAATCTATACTAAAATACGGGGAACAGAATCAGGTATCGGGAAACCTAAATACTAAAAATTAAGAAAATAAATGCTAAATTAAATTAAAAATCAAAATTAAATTCTAATTAAGTTAATTTGAAAAATAAAAAAAAAACTAGAACTAAAACGGAGGTCGTTTGAATGTAAAACGAAAAGAAACGGTAAAACGCACCCGGTAAAACGGGTCTAAGACTGAATTTTATAAAAAATTAAGCCTATACTAAATTTTATATTTTTCCTAGACACTAAATGACAAAAGAAAATTTTATAAAAAAGAAAAATATTTTTTTATTAATTTTTGGATTTTTTATGAATTTTCTAAGATTTAATTAATTAACAAAAATAAACTTTTTCTAAAAATTAACACTAAAATTTTTCTTTTATTTTTCAAAAATACTAGATTTAAAATGAAAATTAATGCAAAAAGAATTTTAATTTTTCAACTATTTTTCTATTTTTTATGATTTTTATAAGAAAAAGTAATAACTAAAATCTATTTTAATTGCTAGAAAATACAAATTTAACTGGAAAAATATAGAAAAATGGTTTTAATATGCTAAAATGGTGCAGAAAATTAATAGAAACAAAAGCCCTAATTTTTAAAACCCAATTGAACCCTAATTTATTCAATTAAAACTTTAACCTAATTTTTAATAAAACTAAAAACAAAAATATTAACTTTTTTATTTAACTAAGAAAGACAGGGTAAAAAGTGAAAGAAAGTAAACTACAGGGTAGGCGGGCTAATATTTGGAATTTTACACTACAATAGAAACGGGTAACCTTGAAGTTTAAGAAAAGAACAAAACAGACCCTGCGATTTCAGCTTATTTTGCTTATTGAAAAAGTGGTTTTCAGCCAAAACTCAAAACTACAAAGTTACTAAGGAGCTTATTTCTAACAACTTTAATAAAAGCACTTCTACCTTTGGACAAAAGAATAAGCTAAAAAATAAGCCAACAGTTCCCTGTTACAGAAAGTGCTAGTTTGAAAAGAGATTTGGAATTTGGCTTATATAGAGCTTATTATTGGATGAAAATTGAAACTAAAAGATGCTACTTGAAGAATAAGATTTGTACTAGAGGTATTTGGAAAGAAATAAACTAATCTTAAACTAAAATATCAAGAAAATTGATGCTAAAAAGTGCTAGTTTTTACTTATTTTTGAGAATGTTTTTTTCAAATAAGCTACACTGCTTATTGCTGAACCTTAAGTGCTGAACTTTTGAAATTAAGCTAACCTAGCTACCTCTATTCAACCTAGATAAAAGGATTTCCAAGGTTTCTCATGGAAATGGAAAATTCAAAGAGGAAATAAGCCAATCCTAAGTACTGCTGCTATCTATTGTGTTGCTGATGCAAATGGCAATGCACTCAAAAACAAGCTACACTTTGAGACCTAATTCTTCACTAAATGACACTAA
>BQNB010025671.1:0-59388 GCA_026074375.1 Tanacetum coccineum
GGATCGTTTTTGCGTGTATATCGTCTGCTAGTTTCTTTCTAGCCCTTTTTTAATAAAATTCCATTTGCCGTTAAAAAAATTGTGTATAGATAATGGAGATGAAAGGTATTAGTATCTTGAGCTATTTTGGTTTTCACAACTGAATTTTGTATCAATATCACGTAGACGATATGTTTTAATGTATATTCACTTATATTGGTGTCATAAATCTTATTTGTTGATTAAAGGTTCGTTATTTTGTTAATGGCGACAAAAACCATTTGTCCATACCATTGTTTACCAAAAAAAAAAGATCAAACTTCATAAGTTGTTGCTCCAACTTTGGTTTTAATATCAGCAGGTTCAACCTGTATCCTACATCTCATTTTTTTTGGCAGAATCTGACTACATGCAATATAAAGCTTCCAAATGAAAGATGACAAACCAAAGTGGAGCTACATGTCACATTTTGTTTCCAAAGGCAAACCAAAGTAAAAAAATCAACATGTGTGACCAAATGAAAACATATTCCACTAGCTATCATTTTTAATTATCATGTTGATATATTTGTAACGTGCGGGTAACGTTCCAACTCGTAATAAACTATGTATAAATAAATCTACCATTTTTTATTCTCTTGAATGTTGGAATTTGACATAAGGTCTTCGGGTTTGTCAACAATAGCTTCATACCAGAAGACATTTTGATCCTCAAGTGCAAGCAAGTATTATATTAGTTACTACAATAGTAGCTAATATCACATGTGCATCCTATAAAAATGCTAACATTTTTACTTATATATTGTTTAATTGATTTGTTTGAGCATATCCCCTCACAACTGACCAACATGCATACTGTAATGTAGAAATGACTTATGCTTAGTTGTTAAAATAAATGAGAAAACTTGCTACCTTAATATAACTTGCTATCTAAAGTTGCAAAATTTGTCTTTTTAACCGTAAATAAAATAACTTTCTACCTTAATATAACTTGCTATCTAATGTTGCGAAAGTTGTCTTTCAACTGTAAATAAAATATAGCGTTGTTTGGATCCTATTTTGTATATCCACACAGGTTGTGGCTTCAATGGATTGTGGTGCTACCAAATATAAAGCGCTCTTATGCCCACAACCAACATGGACTGAATCCATTACGGACCTATTTTTCCCTTCAACGACAACAGGGGGCAGCCTCGAGGTCTAATTAGGTTAGTATAAACTCGACTTACAAGAAGGACTTTTTTTTAAATTTTATTAATTATTTTGAGCTAAACGGCGATGTTTGTCTGGCAGGGATATGTTGCTTGATTTCTATCGGAAGAATGGAAAGAGGAGACCTGAAAGCATCATGTCTGGCAGGGATCTGTTACATGTATGTTTCACAATATTATCTTATAAACTCTTGCTAATTACATTTATTTATCAACATTCTATCAACCATCACTTTATTCTAAAAACAACACTAAAACAACTATGTGCTGTAAATGATAACATAAAATAGAAATCAAACCAAGTTATTTAAATGATAGGCAATAGTGGAACAAACAAAAACAATAACAAGCAACTATCAAAATGAAATTGTTTTTTCCAAAAATACTTTAAAGCTCCCCGCCCAACGGGCGGGCCTTGAAACTAGTAAGATTTATATAAGTAAGCTTACTACCCTTACTCCTCTTTTCCACTAAAAATCACGCCCAATCTACAAGTGTAGAGTTACTTAACTTTACCCCTGCTTCTCCAAACATACCCACAACCGATATTCTTTCTCACAAAATTCAATTTGTAGCCTTACTTATACTCTTACTTATATACAACTAATTTATTGACCTTAAATCCGTTGAATAGTGTTTATAAGAGAGATCGATTTGTGATATTATGTAAATAAATGATATGTTAGATGTATGGATAGAAAATATTAATGTTATATTATAATACAAATAAATTATTGAAACACTATAAAAGTCATTTAATTTATGTGGTATCTAATTTTGAGAAGATTTTATAGTAACATGTAAGTATTATACACTGCGTATAATGTAAAAAAGGCTCAACTTAGTATACACGTAAAAATGTATGTGATAAATTTTTTTCTCAAACAAAGGTTAAATTTGTCAATTTGTAAAGCCCTTGACTAGTTTGATAAATAAAACTAAAATAATAGGACCAAGATGTACAAACTACAAACTCTTATGGGGTTGGAGGCAAATGACATAAAGTCATCATCTTCCTCAGCCCGCCCTGTTCAAATCTCTTTTCTGATGTTACTAATTACCAATTGATTTTCATCTTTTATTTGTTAAAACCATTTACGTTTATGGTTTTGAACACATAGATATCCAATTCTATGCTATAAACCAAATAAAGTCATCCCCTAAGATCGTCTCTGTGGTGCCCCTAAAAAAATGAAGACCCTGTTCCGTCAATCACCCCGCACATGCCAAAATTCGGCCTTGGTCTCATCTTTCAACCCTAAATATGAATTTAGTATGGGGAAATATTAGCTACAATTAATTGTAGCCAACCGGCTACAATTTTGTGCTATAAATCGTGGGTCCCTCAGTCATTGTGTGGGTCCTGAGTCTTTCCTGTGGGTCCCTAAATGATTTCTTGTTTATTTTTGGTTCAGAATTGTAGCCATGTTATCCCCATTTAGTATATTTGTTATATGTTAAAAAACCATAACAAGACCAAGCTCAAAATAGTTTTAACTCAAGAGTATACAATACAAAAAGAACTCATAAACCGGAGTTGGGATTTGGCACTAGAAAAAGTGGCGTTAAAGTTAGACGTTTTGGAGCACCAAGAAGATTAGCAAGATGTGTATTACACAATTACTACTAGATTCATGTCGCTAACTAATTTTAGCTTTTCCATTCTATCCGTGCAACGTTTTCTGTCGTATTCAACAAATAACAAATAGCTTTCTTAAACCTATACGAACAAACATGATAAGCTTGTAACTTATCCAACCTAAAGACCCGTTTAACTAACTTATTGAAGAGTTTGACAAACCAAAAAGTACTTGAGTTTTGAGTTGTTGATGGATTACAAATTCATGAAACAGTGAGGTGATTTACCACCTAACAAATAAGTGTGCATATTTACCGTATCAGATTGTTAGTAAAGCACTAAAATTCCTGTTTTTTTATTCAAAAAGAATATAGACATTCATAAATCATGTCAAAAACACATAATAATACTAACCAAGTCACAACACTAGTCACTATATTAAAATACTAACAAAATAATTGTTCAAAGAGTAGAGCGAAACTATTGATTTTACACCAGAACTAAATTTAACTAAGATGCATGCATGAGATACCCTTATCCCTTAATCAAATAGTAAATGTTCTGTTAGTTTGTTTCATAATCACCACATAAGTCCCTAACTCTATGTATCGATATAATGGATCTTTGATGGACATGATTTTCTAAAATATATGATGGGTATATTATGACTATAAAATTATGTACATATTTTGCATAAAATGGCTAATGTACATTGCCAGAAAGAGAACCAACAATTTATTCACCTGAATGAATTCAAATTGGTGTAAATGGCATAATAAATTAAACCAAAATCCAAGATCATTCACAACCGATATAACAACTCAAGTTGAGTCGTCCCACTTGCGACAGCCCAAACTAATACTTTTGTTTAAACCTCACCTAATGCATACGAAATTTACATGAGGTACCAAGAAGAAACCTTTGAAACAAATCTAAAAGCTTATCACCTACATATTTTCAATAACATCATTTAAAACAATGTTAACATTCTCGTATAAGGGATTAAAACTTTTTAAATATTAAAGTGCGATGAACCAACCCGTTCATCAATAAAACTCACCCATTCATTAGTAAACATAGTATGAGAAACTAACCCATTCGGTGGTATATTCAGAACTATCTTTATTCATTTCCGTTCATGCTCCACAACTTGATATATAAGTAATAGGATATCAGTGGTTAAGACTTCATACAGTAATCTTATTCTAATGTAAAAACTGAAGTACTTGAAGCTAAAATAGTGCAATCAATCGATTTTTTAAGCTAAAAAACATCGTAGAAATAAAACATGGCAACATTGATATTCACCTACATATCCATTTTTTTGTTGCAAAAAATGTTAATAATCTCTATGTATTGGAGAAAGTTTTCATAAAAGAGGAGAATGTCACAGTCTGATCTTGTTTAGTCTGTTTTACATTAATCCTGCAAAGAAATAACATCAGATTTAACAACTGAAATGTACTATAAATGCCAATAAACAAAGTTATGAGTACTTTATATAGATCTTAGTCTCTTTAACAACTGAAATTTTATGAAGGAAATAGAACTGTGTGGCTTATTCCTTTTTGAATCTTTAGCTTTATCATCTTTGGTTCTTTATGAATTCCAATAAGTACTGACCCATGACATGCTAACTTAAAACCCATAATCATTGACCAAGCATACTTACTGTTGATCTATCTTTTGGACTAAGCAACAATATAGGGGATACATGTGAATCAGATATACTTTGGATGCACTCTGAGTAAACAGAATAATATCGTTGCTAAAGGTTAACTGATTAAGTAGATATATCATTAGTGGCATACACACTAAATAATCTTACACATTATCTTTCACAAACATAAAGCTTTAAAAATAATCAAAGAGAAAGATTCCCTTGACACCTCAATGAACATTATATAAAGCGTATGAATAAGCAAATATCCAAACAGCTCTCATAAGCAGTTTTGATAGTGAATTCCAAAGAGCCCATATAAGCAGTTTTAATAAGTAACAAAAAAAACCTTTAAAGTTGTTATCTAATAAAAAATCATATACAATCCATATAAGCATTTTTAATAAGCAATCCCAAATAGCCCTTAAATAGATTATTTCAAAGTACAATCTAGAACATCCCTAATAAGCATGTCCGGTTAAACATCTCGTGATCACAACCGGGATTAAAGTTTTATGTTTTGTACTTTCATGATTAATTTGCTTGAACGATTTTAAAGTTGTGGATACTTTGATGTTGATTTGATCTTAATGAATAAAATATATAACTTCAATTCCATCATGGTGTTACTAAATTAATTTGACAGTCAATTGTAAGACGGTCAATTGTTCCAAGTAACGTATGAGACGATTGGCGCTAATACACACATAAGCTCTATTTATGTAGAACGCAAACCCAAAATATGCTACTCGTATAGATGACAAAAAACTTGAAGAATTTAGAAAATAAATACTTATAAAGGTTTTATTAAGATTTTGAAATAATGAGGCTTTTTTCAGTGTTATAGTAGAATTCGATCAATATTATAAGTTATATAGATTCAACAATTCAAGTAAAAGTTGCTTTAATAAGCTTATGGACTTAATGTTAACGTTAGCTTATGGTGCAACAAAAAGAGCGTTTGATGGTTTAGAGTAACCACTACAAATTATGACAAAGAAAAAAGGAGCAAAATACTAAAGGTTATCATGCAGGAGTATATTTATAATCACATTAGAACATATTTAATAAAGAATGACACAGAAACAATAGAGGTCGAGTGGTTGAGAACTACCAGCATGGATGGTTGTAATGGCTTTTAAAGCAGGCATAAGGCTTATACTGCCCCAATATGGTTTATGTCTACTCCAAACGTTGTCTCTTAAATGCTCCACATTCTGCGAAGTTGTCATGATCAACTTCATGATCAAGCAAAAGTAGCATTTCTATGTAAGAACTCGTAAAGAATGAACATGTTGGATTATGGTAGTTGGATACGCACACATACGACTAGAAGTGTGTGAGCCTATTGGGGGCACACACATTAAAAACATTTAGAGTACGTTGTTACTTCACGTTTAGTTTCTAAAGTAAACCTAAAGACTAAAACCGACTAGACATAATCCTAAAAGTTATCCTAAAGAGTGAGGGCCGGTTGGAAGGATCTAGAGATATGTCTAGGTTCATTAGAATGAGATAAGATGAAGGAAAAGAGTTGTGATAAAGTTTGAAGGCTTTGTGATAAGGATAAAACTTTAGTCTTTTAATCTTATCACAAGTAGGGTTGAGGGCTTTATAAACCCTCACCCTCTTGCTCATTGTGACGTGATAACAGATCCAACAACACTCAAAACCTCTTCTCTTTTCCCTTTCATTAAATCAAACTAAATACAAATCCGTAATAAGGCTTTTATTAATTTTCGGTCCACCTTCTTACTTCCTGATTAAATTTGGTTAATCCATAAGGATTAATCTGATTATGGTTTGATCCCTAATCTGTTACAGAAGATGTAATACGCTGGTTTACGAATTGTCAAGGCGTATTAGAAATCACTAGGGCTCGTTTCATTTGATTTTCGGTGACACTGTAGCACTGAATTCGGTGGAGCACCTAATCCTAGTTTCTGAATTTTGATACAGGAGACTTGTGGGGATTTTGGTACTTTATTCAGGGTATATTGTATTACAAAGGTTGTATTTGATACACGCGAGGTAGGACTAGCATTCGAGCGTATTTGTTGACGTGTTTGCGTGAGTTCTCGTAGAGGTGACAATTTAGTCACTAGTTTCTTGATCTCGGTTTCACTTACTTGTAGTTGACTACAAGGGTATGTTTTCTATTTACCTTTTGTGTTCCTTATTGTGTTTTATGTATGTTAATTGTTTATGCTAAACTAGATCTATCCGCTGCGTACTCGTAAGAGTTAATAGTTAACTTGATTGTTAAATTCCAACAGTGGCATCACGAGTCAACTCGTTTAGTATTTATATATTACATACGATTTAAACACGCTAGGGCTGCATGAAATCTTGATATATTGTTTTATTTATTGTTTTATTAGAAAATTATGGAAACTATATGTAATACTTTCCATAAATAATGAATAAACAACCTAGAATAAACACATATGTTATATTGATAAAAAATAAGAATAGATTAAAATTAAATGTTAATTAAGTTATCATGTTATTCTATTCTTGTTTTATCTCGGCTATAAGACTCACGCAATCATGTTATATGATGGATGTGGCGATCTAGGCACTTTAGCAAAAAACCTAATGATAGTCTTATGGTTCTCCAATTGGGGAAGACTCTTTTGAGAACTCGAAGCATTATATGATTACTGCTTTCTATATAAAAGTTTGTCTTCAATTATTACACCAATTTTTTGTCTGTTTCAATTGCTTATATGTGATATGCCTTGTGTCTAGTCAATATTTACAAAATAGGCTTTATGAAACTCTTAAAAATGGACTAATACTCATATATAAATTTGGTTGTAAATGTCTAATATTAAGCATACTCCTTGTGACTTTATGTGTTATTTGCGAAACGGGGTTTTTGGACAAATTTAATACGGACATTAAACTATGAAATTTGATTTATTGTGAAGCTTTAGTTTTATATGCGCAGTATGGGGTTGAATTGATCTTTAATTTTCTCCCGCCCCACTACATGCTTCGGTATATGAGGGAATTATTGGAATTACTTGTGTCTTCGGACCAAGTAGGAGTACAATATAGGGTTTGATCAATTCGTAATCCCACCATATTGGCAACTATAAAACTAATGTTAACAAAAGGGGTTTCTTAACATACAATAGCATCATTAGTTAATTGGAAGTACGGCTCACCCATTATTGGACAAACTACAAGAGAAGTTTAAGGCGGGTAGAAGTAAGGTTCCCCTAAAGAAGTCAGGTTTTTAATATGCTTCGCGCTGACCTGTTTCTCTACTTCTTTGTGCGTCCAAAATGGAGCTACCGAGAACATTTAACAAAATGATGACTATACCAAAAAGGTTAACAAAATGTTTTCTTAACTTTGTGCTACAAGTTGTTTTGCATGCTTCTTGTATACGTTTTTGTCACATTTATGTGTATACCCTTATATGAAATTTTAAGTCTATGCCAGCCAAAACTAGAACACGTGCATTTGGCTTGACCTCTCTGGTCAGACCTCAGGGCCTTGCCAACCCATGCCAAATTTTTTCCATTGGTTAGACCTTTGTTAATTTTCGCACGTTTTGTTTTGGTGGACTTAAATCAAGTTACCTGGTCAGACCTCAGACCCGAGGCATAAGATGAGACCAAATATTCTTTTGACATTACTATAAGAGTTACTAATGTCATTAGTCTCATAAATCTAAGAGTTGCATTTCATGCAATTAACGCTCGTCGCTTACCTCTTGCCCTACTTGTTTACACGTTGGTCAGACCTTCTGTAATAAGTGGGAGGTCAAGTTGGATCTTAGTCTTATTAGTAATTAATTGGGTAGTTAATTATTTTAAGAATTTAATTATCGACAATACTAATACTTGAACTTTTTCTAATTGTAGATGACAACCTCGTCAACTAACAATCCGGTCTTCAAGGGTTTCTTCGAGAAAAAAAACTGACTGGACCCAACATTATTGATTGGTATCGACAACTTAGGATTGTACTATCAATCGAGGATAAGTTGAATTACCTAGAGCAGCCACTTCCTCCTCCTCCTCTTGTAGCTCCAGAGGGTCAGCAAGTTGCTCCTTAAATTGTTGCAGCTCATACTGCTTGGATTAAAGAATCAAAAGAGATTGCTGGACTCATGCTCATGACCATGGAACCAGAGATCCAACAAAATCTGGAAAACCTCCATACTAATGACATGCTAAAGGAGTTAAAAACTCTGTTTGCTCAACAAGCAGAGCATGAGCTTCTTCAGACTACGCGAGAATTTCATTCTTGCAAGCAGGAAGAAGGGCAGTCTGTTAGCTCGTATGTTTTGAAAATGAAGAGCTATATAGACAATTTAAAGCGTTTGGGGCACCCCGTGACACTTGGCCTTGCTGTGAGTCTGATTTTAATCGGTCTACGTAAGGAATTTGATGGTTTTGTGCAAAATTATAATATACACAGCCTGGGGAAGACAGTTAACGAGTTGCATGCTATGCTAAAGCTCCATGAGCAAAATCTACCCAAAAACAACGCTCCTGCTCTACATGCTATTCAAGCTGGTAAGGTCCAGAAAGAGAACAATAAGCACAAGAAACAACAACCCTAAATGGCTGCTAGGGGACAAAATCAAGGGAAGGGGAAAAATAAGCTCGCTTATGCTCCCAAGCCTAAGATTTCCACTCCACCCAAGAGGGAAGATCCCGCAAAGGACTCAATCTGTTATGAGTGTGGTGAGACAGGACATTAGAAGAGGAACTGTCCTCAGTATTTAGCAGAGTTGCTAAAGAAGAAAAAGAACACAGCCTCTGGAGCTGGTGGTTCAGGTATCTTCACTATAGAACTCAATACTTTCCTTAATAGATCATGGATCTATGACACTGGTTGTGGTACTCATATTTGTAATACAACGCAGGGTCTAAGGGCAAGTAGGAAACTGAAGCCGGGGGCTCTTAGCTTGTACGTGGGCAATGGTCAACGTGAAGCTGTTGAAGCAATTGGCGTTTTTTATTTATGTCTCCCGAGTGGATTAGAGATTGTTTTGAACAATTATCATTATGCTCCATCTATTACTAGAGGAGTAATTTATGTTTCCTGTTTGTACGAAGATGGTTTTATTAACCGCTTCGTGAATAATACAATTCAAGTTTCTAGGAATAACATGGTTTATTTTAGTGCTATCCCAAGGGATGGTATTTTTGAAATTGATTTGTCTAATTCTTATGCAAATGAAAGTTCTATATATACTGTAAGCAACAAAAGAGCCAAGTTAGACTTGGACTCTGCTCTCTTGTGGCATTGTCGTCTTGGACACATTAGCAAGAAACGCATTGAGAAGTTGCAACATGATGGACTTCTCAATTCAACTGACCTTAGGGCTTTTGAAAAATGTGTCCCTTGTATGTCTGGAAAGATGGCAAGGAAACCTTACACACATCAAGTGGAAAGGGCCAAAGACTTACTTGGACTAATACACACCGATGTATGTGGCCCATTTAAGATCATGTCAAGACAAGGAGCAAGCTACTTCGTCACTTTCACTAACGACTTTAGTCGTTATGGTTATGTTTACTTGTTAAAGCATAAACATGAAGTGTTTGAAACTTTCAAAGTGTTTCAAAAGGAAGTAGAAAATCAACTCGGTAAGACCATAAAATCGCTACGTTCTGATCGTGGGGGCGAGTATATGAGTCAAGAGTTTTTGGATCATCTAAAGGATCATAGGATTATCGCCCATCATACTCCTCCTTACACACCACAACATAATGGTGTGTCGGAGAGGAGAAATAGAACCCTACTTGATATGGTTCGATCCATGATGAGTCAAACAACTCTTCCAAAGTCCTTTTGGGATTATGCTCTTGAGACTGCTGCACGCATTCTCAATATGGTTCCAACTAAGAAGGTTGAAAAGACACCATACGAAGTATGGCATAGGCAAGCCCCTAAGCTGTCTTACTTAAAAGTCTGGGGTTGTGAGGCACTTGTTAAGCAAGATACTTTTACCAAGCCTGACAAGTTAGAACCTAGGTCTATTAAGTGTATCTTCATAGGATACCCAAAGGAAACAATGGGTTATTCTTTCTACTACCCACCCGAGAACAAAGTCCTTGTTGCTCGAAATGCTGAATTCCTAGAGAATATTCTTATAACTCAAGAAGCAAGTGGGAGTCTAGAAGATCTTGAAATTATTCAAGAAGAAGATACGTATCCTTCTATAGACACTAGCTTAAATCATGAACAGGATGATCTAGAAATAGATGAACCTCAAAGTGATATCATTCCTATTCGTAGGTCCATAAGGACACGATATCCCATAGATCATATGTGCTTATACATCGATGCTAAGGAGCATGAGTTAGGGGATCTTGGCGAACCCGCTAACTATAAAGCTCCATTGTTAGACCCCGAGTATGATAAATGGCTAAATGCTATGAATGTGGAAATACAATCCATGAAAGACAACGAAGTTTGGGACTTAGTTGATCGTCCTCCTAATGGCAAAACCGTTGGCAGCAAGTGGCTCTTCAAGAAGAAGACCGACATGGATGGAGCTATACACACCTATAAAGCTCGTCTTATGGCGAAGGGCTATACTCAAACCCCAGGGATTGAATATAAGGAAACCTTCTCACCTGTTGCAGACATTATAGCTATTAGGATTCTTATAGCCATAGCCGCGTACTATGACTATGAGATTTGGCAAATGGATGTTAAAACTACCTTCCTCAATAGATATCTCTCCAAAGAGGTTTACATGGAGCAACCTGAAAGTTTTGTCAATCCAAAATATCCATACCGAGTATGCAAGCTGAAGCGTTCCATTTATGGGCTAAAGCAAGCATCAAGGCAATGGAATAAACGATTTGATGATGAAATAAAGAAATTTGGTTTCACTCAAAATCATGATGAGCCATGTGTATATCTAAAAGCTAGTGGGAGTAATGTCACTTTATTAATCTTGTATGTAGATGACATATTAATCATGGGAAACAACATTCCAATGTTACAAGATGTAAAATCCTACCTTGGAAGATGTTTTGCTATGAAAGATTTATGTGAAGCTGCATATATTCTTGGAATCAAGATCTACAAAGATAGATCACAGCGATTAATTGGTTTGTATCAAAGTGCTTATATCGAAAAGATCTTAAAGCGATATCACATAGAGAATTCCAAACGTAGAAGTATCCCCATGCAAGAAAAGCTTAGATTGAGTAAATCAAAAGGTGCCTCTACACCTGCTGAATTGAAGCGCATGCAAAATGTTCCATATGTCTCGGCTGTGGGTTATATTATGTATGTTGTGAGATGTACTCGCCCTGATGTTGCGTTCGCTCAGAACATAACAAGTCGATTCCAACAGAATCTAGGTGATCTTCACTGGACTACTGTTAAGAACATTCTAAAGTATCTCAGGAATACTAAGGACATGTTTCTAGTTTATGGAGGTTATCTAAAATGAGAGCTCAGGGTTTGTTGCTACACTGATGCTGGATATCTGACGGATGCTGATGACCTCAAGTCTCAGACTGGATATGTGTTCATTTTGAATGGAGGTGCTGTTGATTGGAAGAGTGCCAAGCAAAGCATTTTCACTACTTCATATGTAGAAGCTGAGTATATTGATGCTTTTGATGCTTCTAAGGAAGCTATTTAGGTTAGGAAATTCATTTCTGGGCTTGGTGTTGTTCCCACAATTGAAAAACCCATAAGTATGTATTGTGATAATACTGGAGCAATTACCATAGCTAATGAATATGGAATCACTAAAGGTGCTAGAAATTTCCATGCTAAAGGTTACTACCTTCGTGAAGTTATTGAATTTGGTGACATAAAGTTAGAAAAAGTTCACACAGATGACAACTTAGCTGATCCGTTTACAAAAGCATTAGCTTTTCCAAAGCATTCAGAACATACTAGGAATATTAGAATGTTTCTAGCTAGTAGTCTCATGTAAATCTGTGTTTATTAGTTATTTGGATAATTGGGATTGTAAGACAATTTTATTTTCTGATGAATAAAGATACGAGGTATTTGTTTTCATTCATATAACAATTGTTTATCCTATATTTGCATATTTAATCCATGAATGATTTATCATTCTACATATGTCCATTGTCGGTTAACAATATGTGAGTATTGTTACATAAGGCAAATGTGAGTGTTGGTTATATTCTTTAAATATATGGATGGTTCCCGCCAAACTTATATGTTACTCACAAGGGATGCGTATTGGACACCCCAACCTTCAAATGTTTACTTTATGGATCCGCTGTCATAAGTAAAATTTCGAAAATAGTTAGTTAAGTCATCCTTAGACTTGAGAATACAAACAAGTTCTGGTATGTGTGGATATCACTTTTTAATTCTAAGTCAAACGATGTCCTAAAAATGGTAGTTATAAAGACTATTATTGGAAGTGATGTGAAGCAGCATTCACAACACTTGTATTCAACAAAGAATTTGTTCCTCCACTTGATGTGCAGAATGATACCATTGGCGCCTCTCCAGAATTAATCAGATAATTGTTTGGCCGAACCCAAAGGGTAATGCAAGATGATTCTTGATTACATTTGGTATATCTGAATTAAGTTCTATAACGAGAATCTAAATGGTTAAACTATATGGAATGAGTTAGGATCCATATCCATGGTTTAACGGTATTTGAACAAAGGGATGATTATAGCAAGAGATAAAATAACCATGCTACTGAGAATGTTTATGAAACTTGATCTCAGACACTTCTAGTTTTAAAAACGAATGTGAGTGTTGCTAGACGTTTCCGTCGTTAGCTATTGGATTATGGTAGTTGGATGTGCACACATACGACTAGAAGTGTGTGAGCCTATTGGGGACACACACGTTAAAAACATTTAGAGTACGTTGTTACTTCACGTTTAGTTTCTAAAGTAAACCTAAAGACTAAAACCGACTAGACATAATCCTAAAAGCTGTCCTAAAGAGTGAGGGCCGGTTGAAAAAGGGGATTTTTACTAAAAAAAGAAAAAAGGGAATATGTCATGATTCATTAGAATGAGATAAGATGAAGGAAAAGAGTTGTGATAAAGTTTGGAGGCTTTGTGATAAGGGTAAAACTTTAGTCTTTTAATCTTATCACAAGTAGGGTTGAGGGCTTTATAAACCCTCACCCTCTTGCTCATTGTGACGTGATAACAGATCCAACAACAGTCAAAACCTCTTCTCTTTTCCCTTTCATTAAATAAGATGAAATACAAATCCTTAATAGGGCTTTTATTAATTTTTGGTCCACCTTCTTACTTCCTGATTGAATTCGGTTAATCTATAAGGATTAATCTGATTGTGGTTTGATCCGTAATCTGTTACAAAAGGTGTAATACGCTGGTTTATGAATTTTCAAGGTGTGGCAATTATTTGAAATCACTAGGGCTCGTTTCATTTGATTTTCGGTGACACTGTAGCACCGAATTCGGTGGAGCACCTAATCCTAGTTTCTGAATTTCGATACAGGAGACTTGTGGGGCTTTTGGTACTTGATTCAGGGTATATTGTATTACAAAGGTTGTATTGGATACGCGTGAGGTAGGACTAGCATCCGAGCGTATTTGTTGACGTGTTTGTGTGAGTTCTCGTAGAGGTAACAATTTAGTCACTAGTTTCTTGATCTCTGTTTCACTTACTTGCAGTTGACTACAAGGGTATGTTTTCTATTTACCTTTTGTGTTCCTTATTGTGTTTTATGTATGTTAATTGTTTATGCTAAACTAGATCTATTCGCTGTGTACTCGTAAAAGTTAATGGTTAACTTGATTGTTAAATTCCAATAAAACAGAACTCTCCAACAATCCCAGTATAACTGATCTGGTTTGTGTTGGGTTTATAAATAATAATTTCACTCTCATTCTTATCTTTTTTAATTTCAATTATAGGTTCACCACTTTTTCTAAATCCAAGTACTGATAGAATCTTTTCATTTGGCATGTCAATTGTGTATATACGTGTAAACGACTTTGGATCACCATTCTTCATAATCCATACACATTTCTCGCCATTATTGTTTTCAAGCACAACAAGAGACTCTCCTAGTTTTGATAAAGACAAGAGATTATGGTCAGGGAGGTAAACTTCTGTAAATGCTTCACTTGTTAAATCAAATGACATAATCAGATAAGAATGACTAACTGTATCCCAAGAAAGCCAATAAATAAACCCATCTAAATCTACCGAACTAAGGAACAAAAGTGATTTCCGAGGCAAATTGATGGACACGAGAATTCTCCAAACCCGTGAGCTCAATGTATAAACTTCAACTTGGATAATGATAGGAGTACTTATAAATGGAACCTCGCATGTGAATGTAATCTTGACAAGCTTAGTGTCAAGAGTATTCAGACAAACCCCAAAACCAATAGCAGTGTCATATTTAGGTGATTTATATAACTCATTAGTAGGCGAATCAATAGCAACTAATTTTTTAGTCATAGGGTTCCAAAGAACGAACTGAGAATTATACGATTGGTAGAAACAAAATAATCCTTAAGAGCTACCAAGTAGTCTTTGTCTAGGTTTTTTAATGGATACGGGAATGGTCAAGGAAAACTTGTGTTCGGGGAAAGTATCATCGTCTATAATCGAGACATATTTATCCTTGCCATCATCTTCTCTATCGCGATACCATATTAGTAGAGGATTATGCGACTGAGTG
The DNA here is from genome assembly GCA_026074375.1 of Tanacetum coccineum. NCBI lineage: Eukaryota > Viridiplantae > Streptophyta > Magnoliopsida > Asterales > Asteraceae > Tanacetum > Tanacetum coccineum. Next base: position 15,089 of record BQNB010025671.1, read on the forward strand.
CGTTGGATGACGTGATAATCACCGATATACTTAGAGTTATGTATGAGAGAATTCCATGGTTTGGAAACGTATTTAAATAGAATCAATGATTTGACCAGAAGTGTTTGCATGATTTGAGCTTGGATATCGAAAGGTATGTGGTCTTCCATGTCAAACTCTTATGTCGATTAACGCTTAAGGTTTTGGTGATGAGTATGGTATCTAAATATCCATCACCGAACTATAATGATTTATCTATTTCTTCCCGGGTAAAACTCGGTAGAATTGGCTCTTTGGGATTCAATGCCATTGGTCATGAATTGATTTAGCCTAAAACAATTTGGCCCATTGATATGGAAAAAAAGTGTTGGTAATTTAAAGACGAAATAAACAAACAAAGTCGACAAACAAAACGGAAGTTTTATTCAAATTATCAAACCAATTACAAACCAAATTTAAAGATACCAAACACAAATTCTAATTCAAAGGCACACAGAAAACTATTGTCATTCACCTTTATTTATAGGCAACCAATGACCAAAAAACTACCCAATCCTAAACCGACTTAAATTAGGAAACATACCAAAACTAATATCTATCCAAAACTAAATTTACGAAACCAACCCAAGAGTTTAAGTTACTTTTTAACAATCTCCACCGTGACTTGAACTCCTTCAGACGTTCCAAACCAAATTCCAAACGCTAGAGATGCTAGCCAAATTCAAAACGAATCATCGGTTCCCAAAAGTAATCCAAAACAAAATCGATCTAAAGAAAACGCCGATGACTTCAAAATGAACAATCAAACGTTAACCGACAAATTCGAAACAGTCAACCAAACAAACAAATCGGCTCGAACGATCTTCAACAAAGACAATCAAATTGAGGTAACCAACTTCAAAATCCCGACAAACGAAGATCCAATTTTTCAAACTAACAAATTCCCAAACGATCGAACAAATTCCAAACGACCTAATAATATTAAATCTTCAAACACCAAATCGATCTTCAAAAATCAAATGCCAAATTCTAATTCTAATGACCCACTTATTTAATAAGAATTACGGTCCAATCTTCAAACTAATTATCCGTATCAAACAAATTCAAGTTAATAAATAACTTGACGAACTGGATATAATAATATGTGATACGGATAATAATTCTAATAACCCACTTTTACAATAAAAATTACGATCTAAATTACCAATTTAATTTATCCAAATACTAAGCGAAATACCAACAGCAAAACTAAATTGTACAAATAATAAACAAATACTAGTAAATCTATCTTGTTTATTAGAAGCATCAAATTCAATCCGTGATACAAAATTGCTAAGTAATATTGGCCCAAAATCAAATATAAGCCCAAATTTAAGATTCTAAGTGTGAGTCGATCATATTTCGAAACTTTCTAAACTAAACCTTCTAGTCGAATCCAATATCCAAGAATTATCTTGATATCAACTTCAGGGATGCGATCAATTCTAATCCAAACGAATTCTTCAAAACAATATCTCAAACCATTCTTCAAAACCAAAAATGATGGAAACTTTTTTTTCCTTTTCTTCTTCATGGTTAAACAAACCAAACTCTTGATACCACTTGTAAGTAATTCAAAAACGAAACAAACAAACAAAGTCGACAAATGAAGCGGAAGCTTTATTTAAATTATCAAACCAAATTCAAAAATACCAAACACAAATTCTAATTCAAAGGCACAAACAAAACTAATGTCATTGGCCTCTATGTGTAAGCAACCAATGACAAAAAAAAACCAAATCCTAAACCGACTTAAATTAGAAAACATACCAAAAACTAATATCTATCCAAAACCAAATTGATGCGGGCCCATATGTCGTGTTTCGTAGTTTATGTTTATATTTATTTTATATCCCACATCGCCCTGGAAGGCTAACATGTAAGCACTCTGGTATTTGTGTGCAAGGGTATGCTGTAGAATATAGTTAAATATTGTGATATTGATAATAAAGCTTTGGCCAAAAATCTAGAAGGGCATCGAACAACATTTGGCCAAGGTCTACACCGACAACAAGTCATTGTTAAAGAAAAAGCATTAGGTTCTTACCTGACGGGACGTGACGTGGAAGGCATCAGATCCTGACCTCCCCCGAACATCAAGCAACCAGATTGTGATAAGCAGATTGGCTACTGACTTGATCCTAAGAACGCTGCCCGAGCCCTTCAAAATGCTCAAAACTGGGCAAAGAGCAAGGTCTTTTGCCGACATGGATCCCGATCACTTGCTGTCCTCCAATATATGTACGTAATAAACATTATAATTATTTTACATATATATAGCTCATTATACGCTTTGGTGTGTTATGATTTGTTGTTTTTAATTTGTTTCATCTTATATACGTATGTATGTACAGATGGAGAGCTCCAAGACTCGATAGTATCCGTCCCTGATCCAGACCTACTTCGACACACATAATGTTGATGGCGTATTTGCGTAGGACGAGGCGCAAATTCAATATGTAAGTATTGTTTCAAAACACGCACTTTAATGATTTTTCGAGACATAATGTAGTAACCCGACTAATATATTAACTATCTCAATTTTTGTTACTACATAGGAGGAGCTTCTAAGGCTCATGGATCTAGGCGCCAATACGCCGATGGGTGTGCCCTACACCAAGGACCAGATAATGGCCATGGTTCGAAAGGGCAAGCAGCGAGGGCACATTCCCGATGTTGGTAGGGTTTTGGTGGGACAAGGCAGGGACGTCATCTCTATCAACAAGCCTTGATGCACACACATCGACGTCAATGTCAATGAGGTAAAAGAAAAAAATAAACGGCTAAGGAAAGAGCTTAGTATGCTGATGACGGTAGTCAGGAGTGACGACCGGATGCCCCAGTTGCTTACGCAGCTTCAGTCACAGCATGAGGTTGATGGTGGCAGCGGGAGTGGCAGGGACGAGGATGATGAGCCGGGCACAGATGAGAATGCCGGCGAGGACGAGGACGCCGGCGGGGATGAGGAGAGTTAGCAGGACATGTTATATATGGGTACGTTTATGCTATTTTGTTTCTTGAAGTATATTTTGGCGACCCGTATATAAACATTTGTTAAATTGTACATTTAGTACATGTTATCTAAATATTTATTGACTTGTATCTTGCGGATATTGCAAGTTTTGTGGCTAGGAAGCCTACTTTGTATACTATCTTATGTTTATTCGGATTTTGATCGCATTTAGCTTATTTATATCAAATGCATTGATCCGTTACATTGTTTTGTGTTTTTGAACAAATTGTAATGTATTTCGGTAGATTATATATTGGTAGATACAGGTTTGTTTATTGGTAGATTTTTTTCGGAAAAATTCTGAAAAAATTTAGAAACCAGTTGCAATACAGCCTGCATTAAAAAAACTGCAGTATTTTCCCCGTCGACATGTCACCGGGGATAGTGTGAAACAAACGTCAGGGATTGTGTGGCCAGGTTTGACCTGGTTAACAATCTAAGGCATATGCGGGGAAAACCGACAAGCCAATGATTTCGTTGACTGAAAACAGTGTAGGCCTGTCGTTGTCACCGGGGCAAACAGCCAGGGATTGAATCCCCTTCGAGACTTCCTCGACATGTATTCCCCGGTGACATGCCCACGGGGATAGTGTTCCCCGGCGATGGGGAAAGAGGTATTATGTCGCCGGGGATAGTGTCGAATGTTGTAGTGATAATATAATCCATGAGAGATACTAAGTAATATTGATTTCTTAGGTTTATTAAAGGATCTTGGAACGGTCAAGAAAAACTTGTGTTTAGGGAAAGTATCATCATTTATAATCGAGACATATTTATTCTTATACTTTGCAAGTAAATGATTTTGCCTTTGAGCACATTGGATGACATAGTAATCAACAATAAACTTATGGCTATGTATGAGAGACTTCCTGATTTGAAATCAGATTTAAATCGAATCAATGATTTGATCAGAATCTGTTGATACAAAAATTAGGTCGGGTCTTGTTTGGTCCGGATAAGTTGCTAACCGGGTATGAAGTGCCTTGCTCTTGTACCAAGTGAACTTGTTTGAAGGACCCTGCACAAGGAAATAAACACCGTTAGCCTTATCATGGGAGCGGATCCCACGATTAGACTCCGACGTGAGAGTAAGTATATGGGTTTGAGCGAGTAATCGAGTGTAATTAGGGTTTATCAGATACATGTATTGATGATAATTACATTCCTTTTATAGGCTGGATAATCTTTAGGGTTCCCATAACTTTTAGCCCAAGATATGTCTGATATCGTAGGGATTCGAAATTATCCTAACTGATTTAAATAAGTAAAGCATATCTCTTATTTAATTAGGTTATCCTTTCTTAAAGATAACTTGTGAAGATACCGCGACCACGGATCACATGCCAGTATCCACGACCCGTAGGTCTATAATGCTGTGACAGCGATACTGGGCCGAAGGCCCAATATCAGCTACCAAGTCCATAACAGTATATATGGGCCGGGCTGGTCCACACTATACGTCATCATGTCCCCCCAGTCTAGGAGATGTGGCCGTGGCCAGGGTCGCAGTCACAGTTCCTAGACTACAAATACCTCAAGCCGCCCAGTAAACACATAACCTCTGAAACCGTATTTTGTGCCCTGTAGCATAGTAATAGGACCTATTTATCAAGAAGCGACGTAGACGACTGAATGATAGGACGTGTGGGCCCATAACCGTTTCACCTACCCCTCGATCTTAGCCATTCAAAAGGTTAAGTGGGGAACACGTGTCAGTCATCCAATTAGGCACAACCGCCGAGGACATAGTATAAATAAGGGGAACGATCACTGTGCATGTTTCCACAGTTTTCAAATCAAACTCCTATTTTCGCACATACAGCCGCACACGCTATTAATTTCCACGAACTCTCACCATCACAGGTTAGTACGCTACGCCACTTTGTAAAACTAATAAAAAATGGGTAGGGATACAATACAACTAGAAGACGCCGTATCAACCATATCCGGAGAGTATCTTCTGGAGTTCACCTTAGAGTGCGGTATTCCAGAGGGCTTGCACCCCGAGTTGCCTGGCCCTGAGGATACCATTGTAGATTTTCCAGAGGGCAAAGTCGGTGTGTACACGAAATTCTTTGAATTCGCAAACTATCGCATCCTCATTTCACAATTACTTTTTGACATCCTTGGATATTACCAAATTCACCTTTCACAACTCTCCGTAATAGGCGCGGCCAAAGTAAGTCACTTTGAGATCACCTGCCGTATCCTGAATATAATCCCCGTGCTAAGCTTATTCCGTGTGTTTTACATACCTTCTTACCACTCGGGGTGGATGTCGTTTAGAAAGCGACCAGGGAAGAACACCCCGTAGTGTTACACCAAACCCCTTGACTCGTTGAAGAACTGGAATAATCGCTTCTTCTGGGTGGACGAGAAAGTATTTCCAACTGTCGTGGCGTGGCGCACAGGTGCCCCAAAAGATGAGATGCCCTCAACAGTGGACGTAGCAACATTAAATACACGCCGCACCCCTTTTCAAAAACAACCTAAACTCTTATTATGCCTAGTCGGGTTAAGTCGGAGATACTTTCTGGGAGACGACGTGTATCTTACATTTCTCAATGATGATGACCAGGGTGGGTGTTTATAAATTTGTTTACTTTTCTCGTATGTATGAATTTATGCTAACAATCCTTGTTTGAATGCATAGATGGACTTGTTCAATTTGATCAGTGCCCTAAACCAGGCCAAAGTGAAGACCGGGATGCGCCCGCACGCCGCTCATGAGGTGCCACTACTGACTGCCGCCGCAAGTCGGGTGATAGAAATGGAGGACCCGGTTGCGATGTCAACCTCTTCAGAGACTCCCTTTGTAATGGAGAAGTCACCGCTAGACTTTTCAAGTGAAGATCCGCCCCCTATGATTACTAACAAGGGCGAGACTAAGGACCATGCTCCGGCCGTGGCGTCCCAAGAGGTTCCTTCTGCAGAGAATACAGCGACCACGGAAGTCGTCCTAGAATTGAATCTGGAAAAAGATACAACCGCTAAGGAACCTCCGGTTAACAAGAACCGCCGTAAAAGAGATCAAAGTGTAGTGGAGGGAAATGCACCGCCCAAGGTATTAAGGAAAGATCATGCTTCCGTTCACCCCGCGCAGGATACTCGTGGGGGGAAGTCTCTAGCTGCCATCGGGTTAGGTCCGAAACCTCCTTCCCATACAACCGTGCAACAAAGTATAAGCAATCCGGACCCGCTATCGTACGCGGAGCCGCAGCCAATCCCTGAGCAAGATGTTGCCCAGTAAGAGATCCGATTTATGCTTTCCCTGTTAGTTTTTGTTTTTTTAAAAGTGTAGCTATGCTAACCAGCCGTATTTGCCTTGTTTCATGAATGTAGATCTTCCAAGATAGCGGCAGTTGTAGCAGATCCGGACTTTGAGAATACCTCATTCACATCTATGATCGGGTCACCAGGAAGTATATACTAGCCAGGGTGGGGCGTAACCAACGGCTACCGCCTGGACACCCCAGGAGCGTGCCAAGACCTAGTGGATCATATAGTACCGCTAGGGTACTTTTCAGAGCTGCGCCACTTGCCTAATGATGATTTCCTAAGCCAATACAACATAAACTTGGCGCGGCAAGTGGCAATGGGTTCTCAACTACGGTTAAGGTTTGAACAGGAGGCCAAACTGTTGAAGAAATCTGTAGCTCAAGTAGCCCGTCAGGATCAGAGGATACAGGTGAGAGAAAATGAGATAAAGAATTTAGAGGCGCTGCTGGAAGCTGAGGCTGACATGAAGAAAGCCGCGGAGGCTAAGAATGCAGAAATTATGAAGAAGTTGGAAAGCCTCCGCGCTCAATTCACAGACCTCTAAGTGAGCAATGGTTGACTGTCTCAGTAAGTGTCCACTCTCCAGGATCAAGTCACGGGCGAAGAAAGGATAAAAGCCGCGTTTAAGGAGTTCAAAAAATATGAGGATGACAAGGTTGAACAACGGTGTGCGGAGATAGATGCGCGCCTAGACAAGCTAAGTGTTGATTTCAATGAGGAGTTGTATCCGCACATGCTGAAAGCGATAGCTGGCCGTCGCTGGGTTATTGGGCATGGTCTGCGCCTTGCCGTGATGAAGTGTGTCGAATCTTCAGAGATAAGGCGGGCATTTGCTGATGTTGTGTCCGCGGGACTAGCCAAAGGCATAAGCGAGGGGTTGAGATACGGCATAGAATACGGGAAGGCCGGTCGTAACTTAGTGGATGTTGAGGCATATGACCCAGAGGCCAATAGCAAATTTGTCAAAGCCCTTCAAGATTTAAAAGATCTAAAGTATCCGATGGTCGATGAGCTAGAGAGATTGAAGGATGACCTGGTGGAACTAATCATGGCATCGCTACATTTAGAGAGTGACACTAGGGTAGATGCCCTACAGTGGATCCGCGACCTCCGTCTGGGCTCCTTGCAACTAAAGATCCCTATATACTCTGAGGTACGCGATCCGAAAGATCCTTGGGTCGTCAAAGAAGAGATGCTATTGGAGGACCTTATTGCAGCTAATAAAAGCCATGCGGAGAAGAAAAAGAAGTGTAGGGTGGTTTGCCGTACCTATAGGATTGGTTCCGCTCACCACCCCAGATCAGATGGTATTCCTGTATCCGCGCCTACCGTTGTTCCTTAGGGGTTAGCGATTTTGGTAGCGGATGCCGCCACGCAGACGGAGGCGGCTAACAAAAAAGAGGAACCACATCTAAGACCACATCGATCCATGTCATTGCCTCCTGCCTATCATCTTTAATAGTAGTAGTGCAGCCTGTTGCACTTGAACAATATTTTTCATGTAATATACCCACGGATGTCCGTGGGAAACCATATTGTGAATTAGTTAATAGTAATGTGTATTTGTGTTGCATGTATTGTGACTTATGTATGCTCCGTTAGAGTCTTTTCTTATGCACCTAACGTCTTAGGTACACGTAAAGTAAGGACGCAGGGTCTGTGGCCGCTGAGGTTGCAACCCACTTACGCAGAAAGCCAATTATGAGGGTGCTTAGCCTATACTTTATTCAGAGCTAATCAAGAATGTCGAATAATATATATTAAGAGAAAAAGTAAAAAAAACTTCAACTTTATATATATATAAAGAAGTCGCTGGGTTAGCTAGACCCAAGGGATTTTTACTAATGTCCTAAAAACAAAATGGAAAAAAATACATGGATTACTTAATTACGAGTCTAATTGTAGTACGAATTCATCCATGCATGAGCCGTGGCTCAGAGGTAACACTTTTTTAGATTGGCGATGTTCCACGTCCTTGGGAGGACCGTACCGTCTGTAGATTTTAACTTGTATGCTCCATCTCCCAGTGCTTTCGTTACCTCATAAGGTCCTTCCCACTTCTGACCAAGCTTCCCTCCGTCTACGGCATGACTAGCGTCGTTACTGCGATAGACAAAGTCTCCTGGTCTGAAAGTAACTTTACGTACCCTAGCATTATAATACTTTTTCATTTTCAATTTTGCCTTGGCTTTACGGATTGCTGCGTATTCACGCTGTTCTTCTAGTAAGTCCAAATTCAGCTGTAGCTCTTCGTTATTATGTACGGCATCCACTACCGCGGTAGGGTATGTTGGCATTCTGATTTCTGCTGGTATGACAGCTTCTGTTTCATAGGTCAAAGAGAAAGGGGTATCACCATGGCTTGACTTCATCATTGTACGGTGAGCCCAAAGGACATGGGGAAGTTCTTCTATCCAATTCTTGTTTCCCTCGCCCAGGCGGGCTTTAATTCCTTCACCCAAGCTCCGGTTTGCTCTTTCTACGAGCCTATTGGACTGCGGATGTTTCACTGAGGCGAAACACTGTGTGATATTCAACTTTTCACACCAATCCTTGAATGGGTTGTCGCTGAACTGTTTACCGTTGTCCGAGACTATTTCTCCTGGGAGGCCGAAGCGGCATACAATGTTGTTTCACACGAATTTCTTCACCTGATTACTGGTGATTGTTGCCACGGCTTTCACCTCTATCCACTTCGTGAAATAATCCATAGCGACTATAAAAAACTTGACCTTTTCTGGTCTCTCTGGGAAAGGACCAGCTATATTAATTCCCCACTTGTAAAACGGCCATGGAGCCGTAATAGGGGTTAGCGGTTTTTGGGGGTTTCTTGGCACGGGATGATGTATTTGACAATCATTACATGTGCGTATCATATCTTGTGCGTCATGATGCATGGTTGGCCAATAATACCCCAATCGCATGGCCTTAGCCAGTACGGACCGTGGTCCTGCGTGCATACTGCACGACCCCTCATTAATTTCTCAAATCACATAATTCGCTTGAAGTGGTCTGACACACCGTAGCTACGGCTTTAGGAATGACCATCTGTAAAGAATTCCCTCTAACAATTCGTACTGTCTAGCCTTGATACGGAGTTTGCTTGCCTCCTTTTTATCGTTTGGAAGAGTCCCTTCTTTCAAATATTCTATTATTGGTGTCATCCATGTTGGTCCATCTTCCTCTACCACGGTCGTCACCTCCTTCTCATGTATAGACTTTTCTTTCAGTATTTCGACCAAGACCTGTTTGGATAAATGCGCAAAGCTGGTTTAGGCAATCTTGCTCAGGGCATCTGCTTTCTTGTTTTTTACTTCGTGGTACTTGGCTTATAGAAAAGTTAGCGAAGCCGCTGACCATGCTTTTTACCTTCTCTAGGTATTTGATCATATTTTCTTCTTTAGCGACGTATGCTCCTAGGACTTGGTTTGCTACCAACTTAGAGTCTACACTCACGTACACACTGCGTACTCCCATATGCGCCGCGATCCGTAGGCCAGCTATTAGTGCCTCATACTCTGCCTCGTTGTTAGAAGCGGTGAACTGAAATCTTAGCGCGTAGGTAAACTCCGTTCCCTCCGGGCTTGTCAGTATTAAGCTAGCGCCGGATCTATCTACACATGATGATCCATTCGTGAAGAGTGTCCACGGCTCCTGCAGGGTTTCAACCACTGATGTGTCTGACGGACTTTCGTCCGGCTTCTCTACAAGGAAATCCGCAAGGATCTGTCCTTTCACCGACGTCTTTGGTCGGTAATTGACATTGTGTTCTCCCAGCATGACGCTCTATTTTTGTAATCGTCCTGCCACGTTGGGACGTGAAATTATTTGTTTGATCGGTTGGTTTGTAATAACCGCAATGGGATGCGCTTGGAAATACCTCCGCAACCTCTTGGCAGCAAAAACCAGTGATAGAACTAACTTTTCCATTGGGGTATAGTTTAGTTCTGGGCCCTGTAATGCGCGGCCTATAAAGTAGACCGGTGTCTGAACTGTGCTCCTTTCAGTCATCAAGACCGCACTAATAGCTCCGTGGGTGGCGGACAGGTATACAATCAGTTCCTCTTTCGGCTTGGGTGCTACCAGCAGGGGTAGCTCTGACAAGTGTTGCTTTAGTTGCTTGAAGGCCTGTTTCGCTTTTGGTGTCCAATGAAAGTCACTCTTTTTAATGCACTTCTTCAAGGTTTTAAATAGCGGCAAGGACTTTTCCGCTGACTTGGAAAGGAATCTGTTCATACTAGCCAACTTCTCATTGAGGCTCTGGACCTCTTTAATTGTCCGTGGGGACGGGAGTTGTAGTACAACTTCTGTTTTTTAGGGCACGGTTTTATCCCTTTCAGGCTAATCATGAACCCTAAGAACATTCCTTCCATGGCTCCAAACGTACATTCTTTGGGGTTAAGTTTCATGTTGATTTTGCGTAACGTATGGAACGTTTCTACGATATCTCTTAGAATTTTTGCTTCCGTGTGACTCTTAATAACTAAGTCATCAACATACACTTCTATGTTCTGACGAACCTGACTGTCAAAAGCTTTGTCCACTAGCCGCTGGTATGTGGCGCTAGCGTTCTTGAGGCCGAAGGGCATTTTTATGTAGCAATATACCCCTTGGCTGGTGTGGAAAGCCGTTTTTTCTTTATCTGACTCTGCCATCTGTATCTGGTGATAACCTTTGTAAGTGTCCAAGAAACACTTAAAGGGGTAGCCGCAGAGAGATTCAACTTTCCAGTTGATTTCCAGAAGGGGGTAACAATCCTGCGGACAGGCCTTATTTAAGTTCGTGAAATCCATGCACATCCGCCAGCTACCGTCGTGTTTTTTCACCATGACTGGATTGGACAGCCATTCATGGTAATAGACTTATCTCATGATCCCTGTCTCTACTAGTTTTTGTACCTCCGCTTGGATGGCTTTCGCACGCTCAGGGGCCTGGCCCCTTTTCTTCTGTCGAACGGGCGAATATCCTTCCCGGATATTGAGTCGATGTTCCGCTATTGATTACGGTACTCCTGTCATGTTTGATGGCTGTCATGTGAATATATCCATGTTTTTCTTCAGGAGTGAACATAGTTTCGTCCGTCCTTTCGCGGATAGCGTCCCTCCGATTGCTACCTCCTGATCAGGGAAATTCGGATGTAGAGCTACTGTAAAATTTTTATGACGGACCTCGGCCTCTTTGGGCATCTCCTTAGATGATGTAATCACCGTGGCGCACTCAACGGGTATCAAGATAGTGCTACGGAAAGTCACTATTCCTCCATCGATTGGGAACTTAAGCATTCCTTGGGTTGCGGATGGTACCACTTGGATTTCTCTTATTCCAGGTCTTCCAATGATACCGTTGTACGGTGATAATGACCTTACGATCATGAAATTCATCCATGCTTTTGTAAAATGATCTGCATCTCCTATTGTTACTAATAGCCTAAGTTGTCCCAGTGGCCATATGGTTTTTCCACTAAAATCGATTAACGATGTCGTTGCCAGGACCACTTGGTTCTTGATTTCCGGTCGGAGCCGGTTGAAGCAGTGCTCGTAGAGCACTTCCGTTGAGGAACCTCTGTCCATATACATGCGGTGGATCATGTGACCGCCAATTTCCACTTCTATAACAAGCGGTCCTTCTGTCCCACTACTGGTTGTCAGTGAAGGGAACGTAATTTCACTAACACGTTGGAAGCTCTGAGTCACTTTCTGCCTTGTCATTCTATGCCATGGTTGTATCATATAGATTGCCATGGACTTATCTTTGGCCGGTGCTTCTTTCTTCCCAACCTTTGGTTGATCTCTTCTCTGCTTAATTTCTTTAATTAAATGCGAGAGCTTGCCTGCTCGCACCAATTCTTCGATCTGCTTTTTTAACTGCATACACTCGCCCGTACTGTGTCCTTTATCATTGTGGAAGTCGCAAAACTTGTTGCTGCTTCTCTTTTCCACCGGGGTTACCATGGGTGGTGGCGGCTTAAACCTTCCTACTTTGGCATCGAGTATTTCTTTGGGTGTTCTTGTAAGGGGGGTAAACCTGCTAGGTCCTCGTCCTTCTCTTGGCTGACCTCTGAAATCAGACCTCATCTCTGAAGCGTACCGCTTTGACTGGTCTTGTGCTTTCCATGATGCGTGACCTTTCTTTTTGCCAGCAGCGGCGACTTCTCCTCGTATAAAGGCAGTGGTGGTGATCATCATTTCTTCCATGGTCCTTGGGACATGTTCATTAAGGCGTTTTGTCAATTCAGGGTTGTTAACCCCATGTATGAATTCGGAGATCCGCATGCACTTAGGGGCTCCCTTCATGCGTTTGGTTTCCACCTTGAATCGTTCCATGAATTCCTCGATGGTCTCTCCGTCCCTTTGCTTGATATTGTGATTTCTACGGGATCTTTAACATACTTCTTCTGCTTCATGAAGTATGCTAAAAATGCTGCTTTGAGATCCTTGTATCCATCTATGCTCTCCAGAGGAAGTTCATCGAACCATACTCTTGCGGCCCCTATTAGGGTAGAATTAAACATATGACACCATGTAGGCACTGCCCAGCGTTCCACTTGTGCTGCCGCTTGGAAAATTTTTACGTGATCCTCTGGGTCCCCTGTTCCGTCATAGGTCTTCACGTTGTTAGGCATTCGTGTTTTTCGTGAACTTTTAAAGTTGCGGATTCGGGGAGTGAACGGATCCACCTCTTCACATATCCAGGGCACTGCCAAGTCATCTTCATCCGTAGGCTTGTGCCTTTTTGACTTTGACTTCCAATGTCCTCCACCGTTGGTGCCGCTCTCCGATTCGCAGGATAACGGGGATTCACTTTCCTTTCCTCTTTTCACATAAAGAGAGTGGTCTCTGTCGCGGGAGTGATATCCATTTTTGGTCCCCGTCCCGTAGGAGGAGCGGGAATTATCATACGATTCTTCGATGCCGCGGGAGCAATCTCTGCTCTGAGGACGATCTTTGTTAGAAGAGTCCCGCCATTGAGGGCGGCTTCTTCCGCAAGAACGATCCTTGGAGTTTGCCCTGTCTTGTTCGGATTTAGTTGTGCTTGGCGAGTAAGTATCGCTAAGTTGGTCGAATGCGCTCTGCCTTCGATGACCTAATCGGTCAAGCACATGCCGATCGTTGTATCTCAAGCGGTCCCACACTTTCAGTCTCTCTGACGGGTTACGGTACCTTGCAGGCAAGGTCCTGGCGCTTGAGTTTAGAGAGCCTTCTCTTATTTTTCTTTTCTTAGGACTTTCTCCGAAGTCCAGTCTAGCATGGACTTCTTTTCGCTTGTCACGGTGAATTTTGTCCATAATGACCGGTAGGATATCCTCGTAGTTCTCTTCACAGAAGTCCTGGATGTTAACCTTGGGTGTGGCATCCGCATCTTTCAGTGTTTTTTCTTTGGTTGCAGGTTTCGTGACAGTGGTTACAATGGGGGGTTGTGTTAGCCATTACGCTCATTTTTCTAAGAGTAATTCCTAGTGTTGGGTCCCACGGATGGCGCCAACTTGTTGATACAAAATTTAGGTCGGGTCTTGTTTGGTCCAAGTAGGTTGCTATCTGGGTATGACGTGTCTTGTTCTTGTACCAAGTGAACTTGTTTGAAGGACCCTACACAAGGAAATAAACACCGTTAACCTTATCGTGGGAGCGGATCCCATGATTAGACTCCGACGTGAGAGTAAGTATATGGGTTTGAGAGAATAATCGAGTGTAATTAGGGTTTGTAAGATCCATGTATTGATGATAATTGCGTTCCTTTTATAGGCTGGATAATCTTTAGGGTTCCCATAACTTTCGGCCCAAGATATGTCCGATATCGTAGGGATTCAGAATTATCCTAACTGATTTAAATAAGTAAAGCATATCTCTTAGTTAATTAGGTTATCCTTTCTTAAAGATAACTTGTGAAGATACCGTGGCCACGGAACACGTGCCAGTATCCGCGACCCGTAGGTCTATGATGCCGTACCAAGTACATAACAGTATATGTGGGCCAGGCCGGTCCACACTATACGTCATCAAGGCCCGACTTCAAATTATAATAATAAAGGTCAAGCATCAAATGACCAATGCATAAGTCATTAGAAAAACTATGCACTGCGTCTTATGTCTAAGAGTCAAGATGCATAAAGTTCTTTATACACAATGGTCGGATAACCATTTGATGTAAATGCTACAATGGAGATTTGTCTTTTAGCACTCACTGGTTTAGAGAACAATCACGGGATGTAAATAGATTTGATGCAAGTGAAAACAAACAAGATATAGCATAATAAAAGCTCGAACCATTTTACATGTTACTGGAAGGATTTGGGTGCTAGATATAACTAAAAGAATTCTCATTTTGTTCCTTTCTGGATCATGGTTGGGACCCCATAAAAAATTGTCCCACATCTCACTAGTAGCTTGTCAGTCGAATTTTAAGCTCTAACAAGACAGGACCTCAAACCTTCATCAGCCATGGACATTTTATACTTGCATCTCCTTAATAATTTGTAGTATAAATTACCCGCCCAGAATGCATATATGTTATAGAGAATACTTATAACAATTGGTAAACCCACAATAAAATAGTCTATTGTCCCCCCCCCCCAATAAGGGTATAAGGTACCGTGAATACTAACAATCCACTGTTGCAACCCATCGGACTGGCTGATGCACACTTATCAAGTGTTCTACATGCAACTCCACCTTCTGGTATGTAATGCAAACCTAGAAAGTCATAGATACATTACAATCATAATCGTCAATACGCATAATAACATGCATTGAAGATGGAAATTTAGAAAACTAACCGTTTCCATGTCCTGCATACATAAAAAAGCTGATGGTTTTTGACATCGCCAACATGTATCCACAACCTTCCCTACATAGCAGTTAATGTTCAATTATCTTAACTATTGATTATATAAACCATATATAAGGACTATATCAATAAATAAAAAAACTCACATCTAACCGGAGTTCTTCTTCAAGATATTTTACGAGTCCAGATTTTTCTTAACATTGATCTTGCCTTAAGCTCTTATCGGGTGAGATAACATAGTAAGCATCGAACGGATTCATGATAGCTTAGGCTGCGGAATGTCTCTCAGTTTTTCTCGTAGTCTTGTCACAAATATAGTAAGTATAAAATTTACTAAAAACTGACGGCAAACTGTGATATTCCTGATCTTTTGAAATAGCC
The DNA here is from genome assembly GCA_026074375.1 of Tanacetum coccineum. Classification (NCBI taxonomy): domain Eukaryota; kingdom Viridiplantae; phylum Streptophyta; class Magnoliopsida; order Asterales; family Asteraceae; genus Tanacetum; species Tanacetum coccineum. The sequence continues at coordinate 30,564 of BQNB010025671.1, forward strand.
AATTTTAGAACTTTCCTTTAATACAGATAGATTTTCACATTTATATTTATGGATTAGATATATTACTTGTATATTCTTGTCGAGCACCAAGATGACAGGTTCTCTCTTGGACGTGCCTTTACTTATACCACCATATGAACTTGAAACTCTATATGTAGTTGACACCAGACATTTATCGTTTACACCAATACTAACGAATCCACTAAAATAATCTGTGTGCGGAGTCATTGGCTGCCTATTGGTTCCCCTAACATAACATGTTTGTGACGTCTGAACTAGGGGTGAGCAGAAACCGCACCGCAAACCGTAAAACCGCAAAATCCGCAAAAACCCGCACCACAAAAACCGCACCACGGCAAAAACCGGTGGATCGGTTTTAAGAAAAAATAAAACCGCAAAATGCGGTGCGGTTGCGGTTTTATCCGTAAAACCGAACCGCAAAATCCGCACCGCACCACGCACTTTAATTTTTTAAAACCGAAAAAAAAAAAAAAAAAAATACGGCACATTGTTATTTAATGTGTGTTATAAGGCTTCTAGTGCATATTATCAATAATATTCTAGGTAATGTGTGTGTTTACCTTAAATATATGCATTTTTATAATGAAAAAAACAACTTTGTAAACTAAAAAATCGCAAAAAAAACCCACAATTAAATATATTTATAAATTATAAGTGATGGTGCGGTGCGGTTAATACCCGCACAACCCGCAAAACCGCAATAAAACCCGCAAAACCGAAACCGCAAAAACCGCGCGGTTGCGGATTCTCACTTTCTCAAAACCGCAATTGCGGATGCGGTGTGGTTTTTGCGAAAAACCGCACCGATCCGCACCATGCTCACCCCTAGTCTGAACAAGCTTTCCATACGCCTGCCCAAAGAAGAAACCCATCAATATCACGTTAAATGTATAAAAGATTATAGGACAACAATATTAGACTCGCCTCAAGAAAGTGCCACTTCTGACGTCAAGCTCATTCAAAATAGTCTGACTTCGGAATACTGTATTCTTTTATAATTCCTTTAAACTCAGGAGAAATATAATTCTTTTATAATTATTTTAAAACTCAGCGGTATCGGTGCCCCAAGGCCTCCCACGGTTCGCCCTTTCTACAATTATCAACCACAAACATACTAAGAGACATCTCTTTTAATTCTTAAATATGTCATGGCATGAGAGGGAATACCTAGTACTTAATCCACAGAAAAAAGACCAATCAATGGTTAACGTTTTGATTTAAACCTTACGATCATCATGAGGGCAACAACCTCTATTTTTTTCTCTTCATTCGAACTATTGACTTTCGCTGTGTTGTAACAGAAACACAGTTTCAATTTAAACCGCATGATCATTATGAGGGCAACACAATCAAAAGGTCAGGAAGATTTCAGCATTGTCTTCAACAAATCTTTTTACTTGTTCTGAATAATACTGTTGACCAGTATTGTATGCGGTTGAAGGTCTTCAATTTTTTTATTACAAACTCAGTAAGATCCGCATCGTACTGATGGTGATGGAGATTAGAAAATGGGCCGATTAGAGTGTGAAAGGCTATTTGTATTACAAATATCTTTATCCTATTCATATAAGTTATCGTATGCGATGCAAGACCTTAAATAATTAGGCAGTCAACAAAAGTTGTATTGAAATTCAAAAGCTTAAAATAAGTTATAGTGGCCAAAATATAAACGTATATGACTTGAGGCACTTGAACAGGACACATGAATCTGAAATGTGGCTAGGGACTTAAACGGGTAGAATTGAAATTGTTTCAAACAAAGACATTTAAATCTATTTCCAAAACTTATATCCCTTTTGAAACGGTTTCGAAACCTCACTCGATAATATTAATGTGAGCTTCAAGCTAGAAATAAGCTTCATGGAGGGAATAGTAAAGTGATCAACACGGTTTTCCTAGAAAAAAAATAAAGAAAATATAAGGACCAATAATTATACCACTACTAATAGCATGCAAAGTAGATGTTCCTCAAAAGGATAACATTAACACCTTCTATCAATGCTCATCATATACGCCAGCCAACTTATCATGTAAACGATATGGGCTATATGAGTTCCACAGAAAAACTTGATTTGACTCGTCTCAATAAAATCAAAGAAAGTAACAAAACTAGAGAACTCTGTTTGAGATTGTGATGGGGAAGGGAGCTCAAGCTAAATACAAAATTAATGCAATCCGAGAATATAGCTTGTTCTTTCATGGTTCCATCTTTAAATATGTGATCTTTCCCAACCATGTAAAAGTAGATATTGTTTACATGTAATAGCAAAAAATAAATGGTTTGATATGGTTACCTATTGCGGTCAGTACACTTAGCAAAGTAAATGTTCAACTACGTTCTCAATCTTTACAGCCCTTTGAGTTGATCAAATCTTCTCGTAGCATCTTTTCAGACACAAGATCATCTTTTGTAGATTATGTATTATGAAACCGAAACCTCTTTTCTTGGTTATTTTTTTGTGACTCTTTGCCGTTTTCAATATGTAGCAATAACTTGCACTTTCTACAACTAATGTGATTGTCTTCAAATCTCGCTTCTTTAAGGTCCTTTTTAGCTTTATCTATTGCCTGTGACTTCCGATTGATTTTGCCTGAAAAAAGATATAGATGATGGGTTGTGCGGGTTTATGTTATATCTCTAACAGGTGACAAAAAGATAGCTTGAGTGGAAATGGGGAAATCAGTGAATAGATATATTCATATTTGACAACTATCTACAAATAAATTGAATAGATAAAATTAAGAAAAAAAAAAGATTTTAGGTCAAGCCAACCTGACATGCTCATCTTGACCGGTATAAAATTGCTAACTGAACGGCTACCCAGCCCGCCTGACTAAACCATTTTGTCACCTCTACAGAACTTCGACTAGAAAAAGTAAGGCTTACTCAGTGCAGCTTGAAAACGCCCTACAAAGTATGAGAAACCTCGCTGTAGAGAAAGGGTTTTTCTCTGTTTTAAAACTTCTAAAGCTTTGATTTCATTCCCCATCAACTCCAGAATTGTTGCTTATAAACAAACCACAAAATGCAACATATTAATTACCTTTTTAGAGGTAATATGAAATCTTTGGAAGTGACCACGCGCGGGCAGCCACAATAGGATTCATAAGAAATGCATGCACTCATTCTCCACTTTAATTGTTTGGTGGTAACACAAAAATCTCCCGAATAAGACGATAACGAACTACCTGACCTTCTCTCGCGTTCTTAAAGGTTTAATAGAAAGCATACGTGATTAGTTTCAAAATGAGCTAATCGAGTCATTTCGTGCTCTGTCCCATAAAGGTAAATGACCATAAAGGTAAATGACCATAAAGGTAAATGAACCACTGCCCGTCAAGATGTACAAGTTTAATGAGTGTGTTAGAGTTATGTGTAACCGGGGTTAGGGTTGACACAAAATGTTAGATATTAGAAAAAGACTCGGTCACCCCGTGTATTTTACTGTTTATTATAGCTTGTAGTTTAATAGTTAATCGTATGTCTTTCGGTTTTAAGCCGGGTACTAATACCCGGTATTTTGTAAAAACTATATAAGCCTCTTCCAACTTTGGAAGAGGCAAGCTAGTCATTTTACACTTTTCATATTAAACACATTTTCTCTCACTAGATATTCTCTCTCATGTGTTTCTCTCTCTAGAAACTAGCCCAATCACAAGAATCATCACCGTGTTATGAAATAAACGATCCTACAATTGGTATCAGAGCCTAAGTGGATTCGTGGTTGATTCTTATGGTTATATAAGCTCTAATTCGTCCTTATTTTGGCTTAGAAAAGCCCACGGCTCAAAAGGAAATTCGGGCTTAATTTGTTGGTTGATCTTGGTGTTTCTCTTGCTCTTCATGTTAAACAAGATGTATTGTTGCCATAACAAGTGATTTACAAGCTCCTAGCTCGATTATAAAGCTTAAAAGATTCGAATTTATTTTGTGTTCTTCGTGGAGAGTTGCTTCATATTGGAAGATTCACAAAGATATACGAGTTAAGGTGTGTTTAATCGTCATATACACACTTAATATTGTATGTTGTAGCTTAGTTTCGTGGCTAGAAAGATCATATGGCTTGATTTTGCTTAATTCGTCCAAGTGTTCTTCGTGGAGGTTTGCTTATTTTATTATTGTTCTTCACGGCGAGTTGACAAGGTAGGGACAAGATCCGGAAATTTAGGAAAAAGTCAAAGGCGAGTTGCTTAATTTTAATAATTATATTCGCGGCGGTTTGTTTAAATTTGGTGGCGAGTTGCTTGTTCGCGGCGGTTTACACAGGATAGTGGCGAGTTGGCTTGAAAATAATAGCCGGCGAGTTGGTAAAAGGTACGGCGAGTTGCTTAGTTTATTGGCAGCGAGTTGCTCACGGCGAGTTGATTATTTTATTGATCCAGCGAGTTAACAAAACTAGGCAGCGAGTTACTTCAAAACCACGGCGGTTTGCCTAGTAAGATCTTGGCGGCGAGTTGGCCTGTTAGGCAGCGGTTTGCTCAATCAATAGGAGGCGGTTTGGTTGATTTCAAAGCGGCGGTTTGATAGAAACATATACGCAGCGGTTTGATTTAAAAAAAAAAAGTATCCAGACGACACCCCTTTTAGCGACACTTTTTGGCGGAAAAATTAAGTATTTTGTAATCTTTTTTCTATAGCCTTTTTAACTTATTTTTACATCAAATTCAAATTTTGGTAATAGGGTAAAAATTATTTCGGTCGACACCTTTTTAGCGACACTTTTTGGCGGGAAAAATTAAGTAAAATATAATTTTTTCTTTAGCCTTTTTAGCTTATTTTTACACCAAATTTAGATTTTGGTAATAGGGTAAAATTTATTTTTTTTCATAATCCAACTGCGCAGTCCCGTGAACGTTAATTGCATTTATAACCAATACATCAAGATGTCTAATATGTCAGAAGATATCCAGTATGCCGGTTCCGATACCCGCCCACCAATGCTTGATAGAACAACTTGAAACATGCAACAACGGATTCGTACTGTACAGTCTGGGAAAAGATAATGGAGAGAACATAATGAAGTCTATTACTGAAGGTCCATTTCAAATGGGAACAATGAGAGATACCCTTACGGAAGGAGGTGAGGTGCACTTCATCTAGGTCCAGAACAGTGCTAGAGTCTTTTGCCGCCTTTCAGCTGACAAAGGACATGTATAAAGCTGACATTCGTGCTACAAATATCATACTTCAAGGTATACCAAAAGACATCTACACCTCATCAAATCACTTTACTGACCGCAAAAAAAGATATTTTGTGGGACAATGTGAAGATGAATCTTGAAGGCTCTGAGTTAACAAAGGAATGACCGAGAATCTCAATTATAATACGATGAATTTTAACACTTTTGCAATCAAAGGAGAAACCATTTCATGTATACTATGTCAGGTTTACAAAGCTCATTAACGACATGAAGAAACATCAGATGACAATGTCCATAATGCAGCTTAACTCTAAATTTGTGAACAACATGTTACTTGAATGGAGCAGATTCATAACTGAAGTAAAACTCAACAGAGGTTTGAAAGAGTCTAACTTTGATCAGTTGTATGCTTACTTAAAGCAACATGAGGTGCATGCTAATGAGAACAAAATGATGATGGAAATTTGTATCAACCAACTAAAGATCCTACTTTGGCACTAGTGTCTAATACCTCAGTTCAGAAAGTATCCAACACAATCATGCTAAGTCCGCCACAATCCTCAAATCAACCATCAATTGCTGATAACTTTCAACTGGACACAGGAAGCACGTCAACTGATAACTTGATCGAAAGCCTAACCAACACACTTGCCCTCCTCAACCAATCCTATGACAAAGCATATCTTCCCTCAAATTCACAATCGACTCAGACCTACCTCAAACGCAAGGAACAATGCTATAAGTTCAGATGGCAGAGTGTTGTTCATGGATGTTCGAGGTAAATACAATGCGAATAATCAATGAAGACCATTTCAGAGGAACCACTGCAAGAGGAAATGTGTAACCTATTGGGAATCAAGGAGGCCAGAACAGAGATGGCAAAGTGAATCTGTGGTTAAGCTAGAACCCATTATGTGCTACAACTGCAAAGGAAATCGGGCACATAGCACGAGAATGTCCCACAACAAAGCGTCCTCGGGGATCAGACTACTTCAAAGACAAGATGCTGCTTATTGAATGCTCATAGAGAATGGTTCTGTACAGGATGAAAGAGCAAGTTGTTGTTTCTGCAGGAGAACATGTCACCAAATTTTGATGACAGATGTGGATGATTTTGGCACTCAATGTGGAACCATGTCTTTGAAGCTGATCAATGCCGATGCATTCGGACTCCTGATGTTGATTAGGCCCCACCACACAGACCATGTTCATGGCAAATCTTACATCTGAAGAAGCCGGGCCATCATATGACTCGAATACTACGTTTGAGGTACAAGATCATGATACCTTTGTAGATCATATGGATGAGTATCATGAAGTACACGAGATGCAAAACGATGTACAACACAACTACGTTGTTGACTCTGATGCTGACTATACGAGTGATAGTAATATTATTCCGTATGATCAGTATGTGGAAGACAACGAAGAACATGTTGTACAAAGTAATGTATCTTCTATACGAAATGATGCATTGATGTCAATTCTCGATGAAATGCATGAACAAGGTGTACAAAGTAGGTCAGCAAATAAGCAGGTTAAAGTTAAGTTAAGACACATTGACTTCGAACTTGCAAGAATAATAATCGAACTGGTCGGGGTTGTAAAGAACAAACGAGCTAAGTTTGAATTAACTTGATAGAGAACTAAATATTGATGACAAATGAGATAATTATCTCTGACCGAAATTCGAAAAGAAACTTCTTTAAAAAACAAACTTCATTCTGCACAATTCACTCGTTCTACTCATAAACCATCATAAGTATAGGTAAGGGAAAGAAGCGATCATTTTGAAAAAGGATTTTAAACCAAAAAGAAGACAAATTCCTTGAAGAGTTTATTAGACATTACAAGGCTAAAAGAAAAGTTTAAAGAAAGATATACAAACAAGGATCAATCTTGTAAAGTTCACATGAAATGTAAACCAAAATGCGTTTTAATGATAAAAGAACGAAGGTATCGATAGGCCTACAAAAATCCCTTAAATTCTCACCGTGCAAAGCAAGTTTCAACTAGGCCCTCTAATAATGTGCATAGTATTAGGTCATGTCCAATCATGCACCTCCTGTTGTGCATGACTCAGAAGACACTCGTGATATGGCTGAGATAACTAGGATAAGAATAATTGAGAAAATGAAAAGCCCTCTATGTGTGGAAAATAAAATTAGGATTGCCCCCCCCCCCCCCAAGATTACTCGAAAGAGAACCTTCTTGCAACCTTTGCATCCCACAAAGAAATCTGACCCCTGAACAGATATTTTGGTCCATAAGAAAATGACAGGAAAAAATGCTGAGCCTCAGTTCCCAAACCACTTTCAGCCATTGACAAAGTGTATCCACCCAATACTCCTATCAAGCTAGTCCCCAGAGTTTCTTCCAACTAAAAGTCAAAGTAAAGATTAATCTTTATGTTCTCAACACAACTTTTTAATTAAAAACTGAATTAGAAAAAACATGCAAAAAGAGAATCACCCCAACTATGTTACAGAAGTGGGAAAAGGTTTTTTGAGCAAACAAAAAGATGTTTACCTCACTGAAGTTATCCCATTTTTCAAACTCTAAAGAACATTTTTGTCAGGAGTTCAAAATGGCCCTCTTTAAAGAAGTTAAAGTAATAGAAGAAATTTTTGATCAAATGAATGACGAAGTGGACCAGAATACTATAGACAAGCAATGTGCTGAAATTGTAAAGAAAAACCTTCTCATTGAAAATGAGAATCTGATTGCTAATTGTTTGTCGAATCACCTGTGTAATGATGTGGACAATATCACGTTTTGTCCTAAGAGCTTTGAAGCAGAGTGTCTAGAGTTCAAAAATGATCAAAACATATTCAAAACTGAAATGGAAATACCTAAATTTGCAATTAAAGTATCAACATCTTTAAGAAAGTTTTGATAATAACAAATCACAAACATCACAGAAAGCTCCTGATTTTAACTCATTCTTTAAATCAGAAGTTCATCGAACGCAGATTCAAGAAAAAAGACAACGTGATTAGAGACTTGAAAGTTCTAGTCTCTAATGTGAATGATAAATTGTAAACTCTTATAATCTGAACGATGTCACTGATCTTCTCTGAACAAAATGAATGTTTAGAGCAGAATAAGAAAAGTGAAACAGTCATTACAAAGGAATAGTTTGGAGTCTATTAAGATCAACGCGTGCTAGCACTAATGAACAGACATCGTCCTTATACCACAGATTGAGGATCTAAAGGTCTTAATTAGAAGCAATTTAAGTTGCCCGACTAGAATTTTCCTGTCAAAACAAAAGTTCTTGCGCCTGGCATGTATGCCATTGATGTTAAACCCATCCCGCATCCCCTTAAGAACAATAGGAGTGCTCATTTAACCTATATCAACCATCTTAAGGAGAGTGTAGAAACATTAGGGATATTGTGAGGAAAGCTAGAGTATTTAATCCCTGGATAATACACTTAACTATGCTTGTCAATACACTAAGCTATCTCCAGAATTGCTATAATATGTGATGGCACTTTGCCTAAAAAGTTTCAATTAAATAGATAACAATGCATCCTCTAACCCTGTAACTAGGAAAAAAGCAAGTAATGTTTATAAATGGTAAACTAGAAAACTCACTAGTAACACCAAAAACACGAAGTGCACCATAAAGTTCAACAAACTATTGTCTATAGAATTCATTATCTACAGGAGTAAACACTTCCACTAAAGCAAGCGAATCAAAGCCTAGAAGCAATACAAAAAAAAATAGATCCGTGTCTGCTCAGTACTGAGAATAAGAAGAAAGTAAAGACCATCACTCTAGGACAATAAGTACAGTATGGAGACAAAAGGTGAATCGGTTGATTCTAGCATTAAGCTCTAAGCGATGTTGTAATTAATTCGAATTCTAAATCTGTGTTGCAAAACTTGTAACAAATGTTTAAACTCTGCAAGTCATGAAATGTATGTTGTTAATATCTTGAATTCTGTGAATGCTACCCCCACTATTAAAATTGTCTTGAATAAGAAAGGGAAACAAATCCTGGGAAACCAAAAGGCAAACTGTCTGATAATAGTTTGAACAAACCAATTCAGGTTTGGAAAGCAACGGGCAAACTATTTGCTAATGTTGGTTATCAATGGAGATCCACAGGAAAGAAAGTCGCCTTAGGAAAACTTAATTGTGGTTATCAATGGAGACCCACAGGAAAGAAATTTGCCTTAGGCGAACTGTGCCCTTTAACTAAGCTTTCTGTGTAATGTTCTATCATAACTGCTAACCACCAGGACCCCAACAAAAATTGGGGAACCGAAATTCCAAACTCTCCACACTCGACTGTTTTCAAATGCAGGTCGTACAGGTCATCCTTTGGTATCTAGACTCAGGCTGTTCAAAACATATGACGGGGAATCGTTCAAAGCTCAAGAACTTTGTGGAAAAGTTCATCGGGACAGTCAGATTCGGGAATGATCACTTCGGAGCTATCATGGGTTATGGAGATTATGTTATTGGTGACAGTGTGATCTCCAGAGTATACTACGTGGAAAGGACTTGGACACAATCTTTCTCTATTAGGCAATTTGTGATTCTGATCTTGACGTTGCCTTCAAAAAGCAATCATGTGCATATTTTCGTGAATAAAAATGGTGCAGACTTACTTAAAGGTAGTCGTTGGCAAACCCAATTTGTACACGATATCGAGTTGATGATAGGAAGAAGATCTTCACCAATATGCTTGTTGTCCAAGAGCGTCCAACTAAATCATAGGCTTATGGCATCGTCGTTTAAAAAAACCATTTTAAACCTTCGGCACAATTCAATGGTCTTGCTCCAAAAGATCTGTTATGAGTCTACCAAGATTAAAGTTTGAAAATGATCATCTTTGCTCATCCTGTCAACTTGGAAAAAGCAAGAAGTTCTCCCATAGACCAAAATCTGAAAACATAAATATGGAAGTTCTTCATACCCTTCACATGGATCTGTGTGGTCCAATGAGAGTCCAGAGTATCAATGGGAAGAAATACATATTAGGTCAATCATGGATGAGCTATTCAAGTTCAACATGGGTAAAGTTTTTTGAGATCAAAGGATGAAACTCAGAGTTTGTCATATAACTTATCTTAAGCAAATACAAGTTGGGCTCAACAAAATAGTCAGATACACTCCGAACAATAAAGGAAACGGAATCGTCAACCAAGTTTTATGTCTAAATACTATGAAGGTATGGGCAATATTTCCATTAAATCCTGTTCCGAGAAACTCCTCAACAAAACGCATGTTCGAAAGACAAAATCAAACAACTTTGAGGAAGCAGCACGTACAATGCAGAAATTCTCAAAAGCATCGCGCAGTTTCTAAGAGCAGTTTAGCTGGTAGCTTACTGCTAGTTACAACCAAGATCGATCCTAATTCTACTCGTCACAACCAAAAACCCTTAATGATCTTGTACATGATAGAAGCCTGATCTTACATTTCTCCTAGTATTTGGTGCTTTGTGCTATTCACAAATGATAGCGGAAGATCTAAGACAATTTCAAGCAAAGGCTGACTTGGGATTTCGTTGGGTAAGCTCCTACAAGAAAGGGCTATAAATCTAACAGACAATAGAACTCGTCGATTAATGGGAAACTATTATTCATGTCACATTCGATGAGATGCATCAAGTATAACTGGCTCTTGTACTCATCAGTTTCAGGACCCTAGCCTATCATGAGAGACCCCTGACAACTTATTCATGGCTCGCCCCATCGCCCTATCCCTGCAACTACATACATTCCACCACTTAACGAGATAAAGATCTGGGAGATTATATTCCCAACCGATGTTCGATAAGTAATAGATCAATCAACAGATAGTGAACCATCCCTACGGTGACTGTAGTTAACACACTAATTGTTTTCTTACAAATACATCTATTTCTCCAACAATTGCTTTATTTTCAAGGATGCACTTCTACAAGTCATCTCACTGTCACCTCACAAGTCATCCCTCCAGTCTTTCCTTTAAGGTGTTGCAAGCTGGAACCACCAATCGCAAGACACCTCAATTACTTCAAGCTGACCTTACATGGCCCTTAGTTAACCCATGTTGCAGGAGAACCAGTTTTGCACAGACAACACAGAGGATGATAGTTTAACTAAACCCAACCAATTACTCAACACAGATCATCTCAGAAGATGGACCAAAGTATCACCCTCTGATAACATCGTTGGCATCCCAACTCGTCCTGTATCTACCAAGAAAACAGTTAGCATCCGATGCTTTGGGTGCTGTTACCATACTGAACTGTTCCAAAGTTTGAACCCCAAGAAGCTTCAAAATGGCCATTGAAAGAAGAACTGTTTGGTTTCAAGCATTCAGATTGAAATTCACGTAGAATTTGATTGCCCATGAAGTAAGGGTAAAATATGTACCTTCGCCCAATCTATGTTAGGTTACGCTCTCAAGTGATCTACAAAAGTGGAAGCTTGATGAATATGGTGATGTACTGAAAAACACAAGCTCAGTAAGTTGCAAAGGATATCTCAGGAGGAAGTATTGAATTGAAGAATATTTGCTCCAGTTGCACAGATCGAGGCCATCAGAAGTATTCAATTGCCATGCAGCAACCAATAATATGATCAATTACCACAGTGGATGTCAAAACTGCTTTTCTGAATGGTATCTTCAAGAAGAAGGTCTTTGTCAGTCAAGCCTGAAGGATTTGAATACCAGGATACTCCTATCGCATAATTATTTCGACTGAAGAAGGCTCTTTATTGTTAAAGTGCAAGCACCAAGGGCGTGGTATGACACACTATCAAGTTTCCTTTTGGGCAACAATATTCCTTCAAGGATGCCGTTATCCAACTTAATCAACTACGTAAATCAAGGCAAACATATCTACTTGATCAACATAATACGTAGATGACATCATTTTTTCCATCAACATATCATAATGCTGTCACATATTTTTCCAAGAAATGAGCTCTAAATTCAATGATGTCAATGATGGACAAATTGTCGCATTTTCTTAGGACAACTAAGATTTCTCCAAAGTCCTAGAGCATCTTTATTAACCAAGCAAAATATGCACTCTAAACCTTAAAGTAATATGGAATGGATCTCTCTGACCCTGATCGATACACCATGGTGGATCGATTGAAACTGGACGAAGATCTCATTGGGGATTCCAGTGTGACCAAACTCGATTTAGAGGAATGGGTGGCTTCCCTTAATGTACCTTACAGCCAGTAGACCAGACCATTGTAATCGCTGTGTACATGTGTTGCAATATAATCAGGCTAAGCCTACTAAAAAGCACCTTGAAGCAATCAAATGTATCTTTCGGTACCTAAAAGGAACCAAATAACATGGTCTTTGAGGTATCCGATAAACTATAACCCAAAAAAATGACAAATGCTATGTCACTAAACAGCTTATGCATGATTCGGATCATAAAAAGCGGGATGGTTCATGATTCGAGAAGAAGTACACCGAGAAGTGCTCAGTATTCTTGGAGATAGTATTGGTATAGCTGTCTCAAAGAACAAAGAAGCACGGGCCATCTCAAAACAGATGCGGAATACATTCAAATGTGTCCCTGGAAGCTGATGACTCAAATCCTTTGATGCATCTTAAGCTAAAAGACTATGGCTTTTGACTGATATAAATAAGATTCCTCTGTAACTAGTGATAACAAAAGTGCCTATTGCTATAAGCTCAATATGTCTAGCACTTCATGGATCTAAGCACATCGAGATACGACACCATTTCATTCGAGAGCAAAGTGGGAAAATGGAGTGGATGAAATCTAACTTCGTTGAAACCAAACTATAACTGGGCATATATCCTCATAAAATCTTATACCAAGAGAGCGCTCGAATTTCAACTCCCATTACTTGGGATGAAAGTTTAACCCTGAAACCCTCAAAACGCCTTCAAAAGGGAGAGTGATGAGTAAAGGAAGTGTCCTCCTGAAGCCTTTGTAGATAGTACATAAAAAAATACTTGGTAAATAATTTTAAGTCATTTAGAATTACAAAATATTTTGCAATTACTTCAAATTGCAACACCACGGTTTTCTCATTTGAAGAGGAAAGATTGGTTCGTCTGAAAGACAACACTTCCTAACAACGTGTAATTAATTATACTCGAGCAATGGTATTACTTTATATCCATGGCAACTTGGGATTAAAGTACGTTTTAGTGCATTTTTCTTAATTCAAGGAAGAGAAGTCATCCTTTTGTTAACAAATAATTTTTTCTAATTGATTCTCTTCAAAATTATTTGTGTTAACACGGTGAAAAGATGTTGTTTGAAACAATCCGGACAAATTGAACACACAATCAATGACTACAGCTCTTACCTAAGAAAAGCGGGTCATCGATTGAGTGGGAGAGAGTGTTTGTTCAAATTTATGTCTGGTGCCGATTGGAAATGTAACCGGTCTTAAAGAGACAAAAGAAGCACGGAACCAAATCTTCATAGTGCACTCCCACCCGCATTAAGCTATTGTTCCCTCTAGCGTAAGACAATAAGAAACCAACTGATAAAACATCAAACCACTTCACACCACCTCCACCTCTACACAAAAACCTACAGGCCAATCGAGATATTTAGGAGAAAGTTAAGATTCAGAAATCTCGGAATGCATCAATTAGTGGAAGACTCAGGATATTGGCTACCAACGAATCAAGAAATAAATGATTAAAGATCAATATCAATGCGGTAATGGCAACATACAGCTTGTACATCCCTCTAAGCTTGTATGGAAATGATGTTATGTGTCAGTGTATGAATCTTTCATGAGTTTTCATTAAACTTAAAAAAAAAAAACCATGTATTTTTGATTTTAACAAAAAAATCTTATCTATCAAAATATCAATCTGACACTAACACATGCCCATCAACGATGATGAGGGGCCATAATAGTTTCCATACACAGCTTATAACTAAAATAGATCATACATCTAAGGTTCACAAGGTGTATTTCTCTACCCCCATGTGCTAAACATTTTCGAATACCGATGCACATGTATTGAGGGGATCATTTTTCTAAATGCAAAACAATCGTGGGTACTAAAACAAATTTGATAGTTATATCATAAGTAATCTGATTGAGTATTTCCATAGTGATTTTAAATGGCAATGTGAAAACTGATACAAAAGACTGACCATCGTATTTATCTATTATCGTAAGTTATAAGGATGGTAAGTTGTTTTAGGATACGTCATTCCAATGACCCAGTCTTAAAACCGGAGGGATCGTACCAGGGGACAAACACTAAGTTGTACAAGTCCTTATGTATGATTAAAAGGAGTAAATGTGAAACAATGGAATAGTGCCCGACTGTAGATGAGCTATGTAATAGGAAAATAACCCAACAAGTGCTAAGTCATGAAGTACTCGTAAGCACTGTGATAAGGTTGAAGAAATGAAAAAAAATTATACGTATAAAGGTGTAAAGAAAGAGAGCCCCCATACTCTAGGGCAGAAACCAAGTCAATACCAATATGCTGTCGAAATCACAAGTTGATTGCTGACAATGAAGACGACATCAATGGGACCCCATTGATGCAATGCACAACCCTTCCCAGCCATTCGAGTTTCTCTTAAAAGAAACTTGTCTCATTTGTCACGGAGACTAAACATGCAATCTACTGTCTCACTCACTCCGAGTAAGTCGGTATTGAAAAGGTGGCAGTCAGCTCCAGCCTCCGATCACTAATATCAAAGCGCACTTTTGAGTCTAGAGCCAAGAGATCATCAATTAATCTTGTTAGGACACATTTCCATTATCTTGTCTTTCACATACACGTTGAAAACAAGGTTAATCTTAATGAGTCCTACGCATAAACCTTTGTGATATTGCCGAACATTTCCTGAGTGATACGAAGGTATTCACTATGAAGATGGAAATCCTGCTAAAGCCTACATCAAACAAGCTCTAGGTAGTGACTTGTACGATTCTACATAGAATCAAACTTGTATGTCAACTAAGAAAGAAAGCGATGGTGTGATTCTACGTGTAATCAACTTGTCCGATCATAAAATTAACGTTATTGAATATTTGACAAGACCAATAGAAATAACCACTTAGACTGATTTTACCAATCTATTTTCTCTTTATTGCTAACTGTTTCATTCAGGATCATTTAAAGAATGGGAGATAGAGAGGAGAGTTCCCATTTCCAGATAATGTCAAGTTAATAACGCGAATGCTCAGACACGACCTAACACCTTGTAATTAAGATATGAAAGATCTCAATAAAGGTGTCAAAGCTTCCGCAAACTCTGATATCATACTACTTCTTCACAAAGTGCACAAGATGCAATAAAATTACTATATGATGAGAGATTAAGTTTTTGGGCTTGATGATCTCAAGAAAAACATGATCAGAATCAAAACAAAGGTCAAAGTGACCAAGCTCAATTGTTATCAAAAGATCACTACAACAAAGTACCTCAGATTAACAGATGAAAATCAAAAGACTAACAAGACAGTAAGAGCTTAAGTCTAGTGTTTTCAAAGGTGACCTCCCTTAAGGGGAGATTGTTAGATATGATAAAAGACTCGTTCACCCCGATATTTGATTGGTTTTATAATATTTCGTAGTTTAATAGTTAATCGTATGTCTTTCGGTTTTAAGCCGGGTACTAATACCCGGTATTTTGTAAAAACTATATAAGCCTCTTCCAACTTTGGAAGAGGCAAGCTAGTCATTTTACACTTTTCATATTAAACACATTTTCTCTCACTAGATATTCTCTCTCATGTGTTTCTCTCTCTAGAAACTAGCCCAATCACAAGAATCATCACCGTGTTATGAGATAAACGATCCTACAAGTTGTTTATCTGTTTTTAATTTTCTTAGTTTAGATCATAGTCTTTAATATAAGTGTCTTTAAAACTTTAAAAAACCAAAAATAGTAGAAAATAAGTTTAAATCTTAGATTAATGCTTAATCAGTTGTTAATGCATGTTAGTTAGGGTTGTTATAAGCTAAAATAATCTGGTAGTTAATGCTTATTAGTTAGTTTTGCAATTTAAGTTTAAGACCAATTCTGTCAAAGTGGTAAAGGAGTGTTTGGATTAAGCTACTTTGACTATCAAAAGTCAAAAATTTTGTGCAAACCTTTTTGAGACAGCTTTGAATTTAGTTAAAAACATTAGGAAATGAGTTTTTATAAAATAGATTTGGAAATTTAGAAAGTTTGAGCTTAATATAAGAGTGCCAGCACCAGGGCATTTTGTCTTAAACCTTTAGCTTGTGAAAATTTGATCTAAGCCCTCAAAGGCTTAGATCTTGCTTGCATTTTGTTTATACACTCTATTTGAGTGTGTCTAAGTGCAGGTTTACCCTTAGGTAACCTGCACTACTTAGTTTGCACTTGTGCAAAGTGCACCAGTACTAACAAAAAGTTAGTACTGTTACTTTTAGCTTAGTTCTTAGTTAAGTAAAAATAGGTCTTAGGTTCTAAAATTTAAGTAGGATTTGGTTTAGTTATAGCTTATTATAGATTAAGTCTTAAATTGCATTTTCTAGCTTATTTACCTAGTTTAATGTAGTCATTGGTTTAGGATCTGATTAGCCTTTGTAAGACGATAACTAACTTGAATAAATCCAAATCAACTATGTGAGAGACACCGACTATGAATATCAAGTGTTAATGCGGAATCTTAACACAAGAATTAAGAAGAAACAATAATACTAATTTGCTATTAAGCTCTAATGCTTCTATTGATATTTCAATCGCGTACATAATATTGTGCCTTAGGGTTCCTTTTATACACCAAGGAAACCCTAATGGGCTTTACAAACAACTAAAAGGATAATACATACCCTTTCCTAAGATATCTCCTAAGATATCTCTAAGATAACTATTACTATTCTGTTACATAAACAGACTTAACTATAAACAGACTTAACTAAATATGACCAGTACTAACGTCTAGTAATGGCTAACTCCAACATGTACTAACGATTAGTACTCGCAGACTTAAGACTTAGTACTGCTAGTATCAAACTCAGTACTACCCAGAACTAACTTTCTACAGATTAACTGTTATACGACCAGTATTAAGTCTTTTACAATCTATTCCACATCCTCCCCTTAACTTGATCTCACTTGTGAACTTCAGTTCCTTCAAATAACATTCATTGATCTTACTTTAGAATAAATTTTAACTTTCTAAGGATGTTGTAAATAGGAATTCTATAAGTTATTCGTGATATGCACTACCTCAAGTCCTCTCCTTTTAAATCTTTGCACAACTATTCCCTTCAAATTTCTCAGCAATCCGTCTTATCAAGCACATTGACAATATGTACATCAAATCAATAGTTTTAGTGTCCTAATCACATCACTTCCAAGTGTGTTAACTCCTATGAGAGGTGAATAATTGAAAAATTTTAAATGGATTTGATGGTCACTTTACCATTAGCCATTTACTCCAGGGTAGTCAGTCCCTTTGGCCACCAGAAAGGTGCATGCCATGGTTGACTAAAAACATTTTTCAAACGTCTCAGTACATTAAACATTGGGGTGAGTTGAAACCATATGGTTTTTGGCAAACCATTACAGCCAAAAACGAATTTGATATTCCTTTACCTAATAGCCGTTTATGGGACAGGGCTTGTCATATCATTATATGTCTCCTAGAAAAGGTAAAATTTCCATGGTGGATTGATACCAAGACATCTTAGTACATGAAACTTGTGAGTTGACATACAACCACTTTTTGGTAAAGTGTCAACATCTAATATGGATTAGCATTTGTCTTTACCATAAGCCATAACTTATAACTATTATGGTTTTTCCACAAGACCTTTAACGCACAAACCAAAAACTTGATTGGGCTAGCCAACTCTTCACTTAAACAATATGATGATTGAATAACCATACAACTTATTTGAAAGTTGTCAACCAAGAACGATTTTGAGAAGTCTTTAGCAAGAGCCGGTTTGCTCCTGACTAGATCCAGTTCTCTTATGTCAGTTAGACATGGTTAACTGATAACCATATGTGTCGTTAGTGCATGCAACCCTCCACCAAGTGTTATCCATCTTATCTCCATCACTATACTCTAACTCTTTAGAACTTCACGTGCTTCCTAATACAAGCTTGCTTTCCATCATTTTCAACATGTTTAATATAGCCATCCTCATCTGGTTTACCTCCTTGAAGTTTCTTATATTAGCATAAGTTTTGCATATCTTAGCAGATAAAGGATATTTTCTTTCAATTAGCATATATATATCCATTGACTCCAAGTTCAAACAGTGTACTCTATAGGATCAATACTATCTCAACATATGATCTAATGCTGACTTAACAAACTCCAAATAGGATCTGTACTAAGAGGTTCTTCAAACATATTCTTTAAATACTTCCAAAATACCTTCTCTAGCTCATCCTCTGGTCCATCTATCCCATATCTATTCATTACAATTCTATATAACTCAGTAAGATCATCTCTAGATATAACCCTTCATCATAGCACCAAAATTAAGAACACTGTATTCAGTTCCATCTTCCATAACTAATTTGGTACATATCCTTTTTCTCCTTGCTTGAATGAACTTATAGGTAGCTATACAATGTGACTTCATAGCTACATGAACAGGATTAATACGACTTTTTAGTACCTAAGAACAGAATCTTTCATGTTCACGTAACATCCATCTGAACCTTCAAAAATCTCTTTAATCAAGGTCTGTATGTAATCCTTTTCTTGGCCATCTGTCTTCCTCTCTTTCAGACTTGTTGGCTGGCTCATGCATCTTTGCTTATCATCTTTTAGTCTTTTTTGTAGTCTTTGTCTGGAAGCCCCCCATTTTCCCCTTCACAACCAAATCTTTTCAAACAAGCTTTAGTGGCTTCAAGTTTATTGTGTAAAAGATCAACATGTTTCACTATCTTATCAAATCTGTCCTTAACTACTTCAAACATCAAAATCTTCGAGCTGAGATAACTTCCTGCCCCATGATTCTCAAGTAATCCATCATATATGTCCTTCAGCTAGATTGGGTCATAGGCTTATTTCCTTTTAGCTCTTGCACTTTCCTCTGCAAAATATTTCTTCTTTGATTCATAGATCAGCCATCTTCTTTGCAAAATCATCTCCTTGTAAGTCACAATCCTAGCATAACATTTTAGACACTCCTGCATTAGCTTTCAATCTTAGCTCTAATTAACTCCCAATCTTCATCTGTGTAATGTTAGCTTCAAATTGGACTTGAGCTCTCTTTTCTTTTGTTGCTACATTTAAATTCTTCCTTCTCACAAATTCTTTGTGCAATGATAGAATTCCAAATGTACTTACTAGTCCACCTCTTCTTTCCTGTAAAGTATCAATTTATTGCATTCAGCAAGGCTATCTTCTCCTGTAAAAATTTGTGTCTTTGTCATCTAAGAGTTTCTTCAATGATCAAGGTGCTTTTCCTGCTCTTTGGCCTTTAATCATGAGAAAAAAGAGAATAGACCTTTTAGCACGCAGTACTTAACTTGTTCACAAAAAGTAATAAGTTTAAACTGCCAGTATTAACTCCTACAGCACTAATAACTTCTTTTACACCAGTTCAACTTCTTCATGAAAACCAAGCGTGAGACAACCTTCTTCCCTAGTCTCTTTTCTTCTCTTATACTCCTTCTTTCATCTATGGGACTTTGCTTTAGAGGAGGCAAAAAACCTTTGAAAGATTTTTTGCTACTTACAATGATTATTAGGACTTATGTCTTCCACTTTGTTTCCCTCCCCTGAAGCATTTATTATTGTCATAAAGGATAACTATCTTGTACCAAAAAAGCTAGAGGATCATCTTTGACTTTTCCCTCCCAGCGCCTCAGGTCTTCCTCTACATGAGTCTGATAAAACCAAATTTTTCATCTTTTCAAAAAACCCTTTCAGCTTCTTCACTTCTTGACTAACCTTTACAAGTCTTTCCCCCTTGTCAGCTTGGATTATTGAGGTTTCCCTTTTCCCAAAGGCTTCAGATTTTTGATAACAACTGAGAACTACTTGAAGTAAATCATCCATAGTCATGTTGTTCGTGAGCCTGTTTCTGTGGGTGTGAGAAGTGTTAGGTACAGAGATGGTTTCCTCAAAAGGTGTATTCAAAAAACTCAAATAGTGTGCAGGTTCAGTGTCTGGTATAGGTGTAGGGAAGTATAGGGGGATCAGGAGGATACGTGGTGGAGATTGTACGGAGTGATGATTTAGATGATGGACTGGAAAGTGTGGATGATTATGGTTGAGATTGAGTCCAGCAAGATGTTTCTTGACCTGCATACTTGGATAGTAGTAGCAACAAGTACCATATCAGGCATAAAGGTCTAGGTGCCCCTCCGACAACCTCTTTATCATATACCCAAATATCTTTTGGTCAGGGTCACAGTCCCCAGAAAAGGGTGTATGTTTATCCGTTTTGAATATTCAAAAACAATTTTGGCAGAAAAACGAGGATAAACAATCAAAACTTCGTCTTGCTTTTCAAATATGCCACCATATAAACCATCAAAACTAAGTTTTGAAAAATTATAAACTCATATCAGTGGAAAAGACAAATCAAAGCATAGCAATATGCTACCGAATTGATCCTATCCACCACTTTTAGAGCATACAGTTTGCCAAAGATGGTGGACTAAATATCTCCAATTGGCGTGTGAAAAACATTTCCAAAAGGGTAAAGGTTCCATCAGTAGGATGCCCCATTTGACCCATCCCCTCAAAAATTTCATCATTTGGCAACATTGTAATCCTTGTGACATCTGCTAATTGAAGTGTATCTCTAATAGACGCCTCAGTGATTGTGTACCCGATGGTATCAATGGTTGCATGTATTTCTAGAGTCCCCATCAGCTATAGTATTGGTAAGTTAGCAAGTCTACCAAAAACTGTTTTACAAGAATCAATAATAGTTGGATTAGAAGTTAAGGCATACCAGAGGTTGAGCCTCAAAAAAATCCCACTATCTCACAAACCCGCACTTTCGTCATGCTGCGTCAAAACCCCTACTTTATTGTTGTTTGTCACAGATATTTAATTGGGCCATGAGATAACCGTATCAATAATAGGATGAATGTTTACCGTTGGTGGTATTGAAATGCGATTAGGTTGTAGATCGGGTAACAGGACGCTGTGCTATTTTTCGTTATAAAATTAAAGAAGATTTTTACTTTGCGAAAAGGGATATAGCAATAAAAAGATAAGTATGAAAGAGAAATCAAACTTTATCTATATATATGCTTCTCTGAGAAACGATAGATAGCGCCGTAAAAAATCTGTACCGGAACATTTAAACAGTGATAAAGCATAAGAAGTCAAAGTTCCCTCAACCACATTAATAAAAACCTACTAGTATAAAAATACACTACCAGACCTTAAAACAGAATTAATTAAGAATCAACGCCGAATTAATTCCTTTTGCAACTAGGAAATTACGTATGTACACAGCACGAATCAACAGGATCTCTCGAGGGGCAAAGCTAAAACAGCCCCGGATCACACCCCTTTAATCTATGCAAATCCATGTATGGCCTACAAAAACCAATTTAGTTTTGAAACAAGAAAACATGTTGCAAGATGTATAGACAGAATTAATGAAAATAATCTACCCGAATTAATACTGCTTAACTACCATTGGTTTTGTAGTAATATAACTAACTAACAGTATTAATAGACTATCCTTAGCTACCAGAATAAAATCAAATCTAATACAACTAAGCCTTCCCCGTTAAATGTAGCTATGGTTTTTCATACCAAATGCACTCACCAAGTAATTAAACCGACTGGTACTAATCAAAAGGTTTAGTCATAGGTCAGACATACATTTTGTAAATGTGTGAATTTTCTCCACACTAATGAGCTTCTTCTCATAACAATCTCTTATAAAGTGGTAACGTATCTCGATGTGCTTTTTCTTGGAATGATATACTGGATTTTTCACAATGCAGATTGTGCTTTCGTTGTCAATGTGGATTTTGGTATTCATGAAATTAAAACCATAGTCCCCAGTAATTGATTATGAACCCCAACACATGTCCACGAGGCAATTTGCAGCAACTACATATTTCAGCACAGATTGTGAAGTAGCCACTATTGTCCTGTTTCTTACATTGCCATGAGATAATCTTGTCCAAGAAATTGACAACCACCTGTTGTGGATTCCTGTCAGGTTGTGACCCAACCAAAATCACTATCAAAGAATGCTTCCAATCAGAGGGTGATTCACTAAGGATCCATAAGCCCAAGTTTGGTTTTTGCCCTAAAGATACTTAAAGATTCTCTTAAACAGCAGTGAGATAGAAGTCCCTTTGGAGTTACCTGAAAACGTGAACATACAACATACTGCATACTTATATCAGAGTCTAGAAGAGGCAGTTAAGTACAGAGGAAGCCAATCATGGATCTATAACAAGTGTACATATACATCAATAGACTTCCTATCCTTTTGTCAGAGTGCACATTGGGTCTCCATGGGTGTTATTGACCGCTTACACATTTACAAGATCAAATTTCTTTGAGTATCTCCTCTACATACGTTGTTCCCCTGAATATGAAGATTCCCCCTTGTTCTGTTTGACTGTAGACCAAAGAAAAATGTGAGTTTCACCCATGGAACTCATCTAAATCTGCTTTTTCATCAAGACTATCAAACTCATCACAACACCTAACCTTGTTGGTAGAAAACCAAAATGATATCATCACATACACTTGAACCAGTCATGATATTCTTTTGTCCCTTTTAAGAATAAAGTCTTGTCAATTGTGCCCTCTTGTATCCATACTTCTCTAGGAACGTTAAAAGTAGAATACCAAGCTCTTAGGAGCTTGAGCAGTCCCAGACAATGCTTTGACCACCTTAATAAACCTTTGTAGGAGATCAAGATCAACAAAACCAGGAGGATTGTGAGCACATAAACCTCTCAATCTATAATGCCAAAACATAAAAGCACTTTTTACATCCATTTTGGAATACTAGGAACCCCATAAAATGAAGGCAGACAGTCTAAAAATAACCTGATAGCTTCTAATCTTGCCACAGGAGCAAAATCCCTTATCATAGTCAATACATTCTTCCTGTGTGTGCCCTTGGGCCACCTAATCTAGCTTTATTCCTCACAACCATACTCTTTCACTCTTTTACTTCTGTAGACCCCAGCTTTGTACCATCACCTTCATTCATGAGGAAGATCTATAAGAACCCATACTTGTTATATAGCTTTAACAGTAATAGTTCTCTTGCATGGCTTGAACGCTAAACCAACTGTCAACTTGTTTAAGCTTCAGCATCTTTTTTAGGTATTTCCTCCAGAGAAAGAAAACAGGCAAACAAACAATGTTTGTTGATTCTTTGTAATTGTTTCTCTTTGCTAGCTTTTTGAATATAACTGAGAAGCAGCATAGCTTTTAAATTTTTCTGGCACATTGCTTCTAGTTATAACACCGCTGACTTTAGGATCAAACAAGTCTTTGACTTTTTGTGTGAATGATTATGAAATCCTGAGTGGTAAGATAGGACTGACTTCAATTTCTGTAGGAAGACTGTTGAAATCAGTTATCACACCCTCCTTATCATAAGATGCCTCATCAAAAATTCATGTCTCAGATTTGTGAAAGATTTCGAGCTCTGGCATAGGTGAATCATCATGATCAAGCCTACCAGTATTAACTGTCTGACTACCAGTATTAAACAGAAGGGAGTACTTGAAGGTTGTTTTCAGGGACTGTTCCCTAAATGTTTTAGGGAAATTTGTTTTCCAACACTCTTTCCTAAAAGAGCTTGAATCTTAAGGATTATCTTCTAAGTATCAGTTGAGGAAAACCCTTCTCCTCTTGCTGAGTTGGACTGTCGAATAAATATCATCCTCTTTCTTTGACTTTGTGGAAGGATTCCTTGAGTCAACTATTTCTTTAGGAATCGGTAATCAGCTGAAGGTATAACAATAAGTCTATCAACCTCATCTTATTTCCTTACGAAGC
Organism: Tanacetum coccineum; assembly: GCA_026074375.1. NCBI lineage: Eukaryota > Viridiplantae > Streptophyta > Magnoliopsida > Asterales > Asteraceae > Tanacetum > Tanacetum coccineum. The sequence continues at coordinate 54,661 of BQNB010025671.1, forward strand.
ATTAAGAAGATTGGAGTTGTGAAGTACCGTGCATTGTTAGTTATCCTCTGAATGTAACCCTGCAAGTGGGTTTAGCTTTTGATTCTCCAAATACTATAGGTATAAAGTTCATAGAACAGTAAGATAGTCCAATATCAACATCCATCTATATCCCTACTCCTTTGACATTGGGTTAACTTCAAGAAAATTTACATGTAAAGATTACTTCTACTACTTTTGGTACAAATAATAAACCCTATAGCTTTGCTATTAGAGAGTAACCAACTAAGAAACCTTCATCAGATATTTCCACAAACTTTGCCAAGCACACTAAGAGGATCTAGAATGGTAACATGACACCCAAAAGTGTCTTATTGCTAATAATGGGTTTGTGGCCCAACAAAGCTCATAGGAGTTTTTGTTTTGAGGTTTGGTCACTCATACCACAATTAAGAAATATACAAGCACGTACTAAACAGCTTCTGCCCAAAAAGTGGTTGGTAAGAGAGAATCTGCTAGCATAGTTCTAGCAGCCTCAATTAGGGTTCTGTTCATTCTTTCAGCAACTCCATTTTGTTGTGGAGTTCTGGCATTACATAACTCTTGTTTAAATTCTCTTTTGTTTCCACAAAATTCAAGCATATCTCTATTCTTAAATTCAGTGCCATTATCTGATCTAATGATTTTAACCCTATGACTAAGCTGGTTTTCAATCTGCCTAATAAAGGTCTGAAGAATGCCACTAGTTTCATCCTTAGAGGCCAAAAAGAATACCCAACTAAATCTGGTACCACTCAAAACAGTAATTACATACAAGGCAATAACTTGCATGATTAATGCTTTTCACAGAAGTAGGACCAAAAAGATCCATATGCAAGGTGTGTAGTGGCTCAGTGATTAATCTTTCTAACTTGGCTTTGCAGGAGGCCCTGTGTTGTTTGCCTTTATGGCAGGCAACACATGTATGGTCATTTTTGAAAACCTTGGAAGGTAGACCTCTGACAAGGTTTCCCTTCACAAGTTTGTTTAGGTTTTTAAAATTGATATGACCTAACCTTTCTAGGTCCCATAATCTAGATTCATCAGATTTGGCTTAAGGAATCAAACAGGCCTAAAACCTTTGCAGGGAGTAGCTGTCTTCAAGCAAAACTGTACAGTATGTGGTGGTCTAGGGACTTTAAAAGTAATCTGATTTTCATCAGGCAATCTTCAAGTCCAAAAGACACAACAAGACATTCAGTTTGTTTAGTAAAAAAGAACCTTGTGCAGCTTATCTACATATTTTATGAAATTGAGAAAAGGTTAAAAATGCCCTAAACTTTACAAAAGACAACACCTGTTCAAAATCTAAATAAACCAACTCTTATTTTCCTTTACCAGATATGAAGCCTTATGCTACCAAATCCAAAGTAACAGATGCCCCTATTAGAATTCTCAAAATCCTACAGTTGATTCCTGTTCCTGTCGTTGTGCCCGAGCATCCACAATCAACAATACCTCTATCCACCCTGTTCTTCAGGTGTATGTTCTGCACCATGAAAAAGAGAAAATAGTCTCTCTTAGGGACACAGGGGGCCTTGCAGCTTGGGTCCTGCCATGTGGACCTTATAGCAATTCATAGTTCTAATAAAAGTCAGATCCATATAAACTGTTATAATGGAAGATTTTGGTCTAAGTTCCTCCAATTATAACTTGTGAGGACTTAACATCAGATCCCAAAATTCCCATTACAATCATTAGAATGAGACATTTGTGCAGTAGGATTTTGCAAAGGGTCTTCTTACAGAAGAAGTGATTATGAAAAATCCCCTTCTTTGATTAATTTGATTCATCTGTGGTCTCTTTTGGGACTAAAACTATTTGAGGTCTTTTGAGGTACTGGCTGTCTAGATCTAACAGTATTAACATTAGAACTAACAGCATTAACTTTAGGCCTAACAGAATTAATATTTGTCCTACCAGTATTAATATTAGGCCTAACAGAATTAAAATTTGGCCTACCAGCATTAAGTTGTACTGATCTAGGAACAAATTTATTTGAGTGATTGACCCTGTTAGCTTTTGTCCAGACTGGTTTTTCCATCCAATTACCAGTATTAACAACCCTCTTAACCTCAGCTTCCCTTGCCATTTTCTTTTCATAATAGTCACAATCTTTAATCAAATGACTTAGTCACAATCTTTAATCAAATGATTTAGACTACCACAAACAAAACATTTCTTCTTTGTAAAAGAGTAACCTTCCCCTACATCATATCATTCCAATTCTTCCTATTAACTTTATGTGTTTCTTTATCTTTGAGTGGTTGCCTAGGAGTTTTTACGTGTTTTGCACAACTAGGTTCAACTTCTTGTAATTCAGACACAACTTTTTCATTAGTTACCACCAACCTAGACGTAGACATCTCATTTTGAACACTTAAACTTTCTGATTCAGTTTCAAAAGAGTGCTCAGAGGTATTTCCACAAGATCCTTCACTGTCATTTGATTGACAGGTAGAATGCTCAGAAGAATTGTCATCTGAGACACTAATTTCAGGTTTTTGAGGACCCTTTTTACCATAAACATACAAAGAATCATCAATTTCCTCTTGTGGTTTAGGAGTATAATCTCCACTTAAGGGATGTGGAACACCTTTAAAATCATTAGTCTTTGTAAATCTACTGTACACAGGTTTTCCTATTGAATCCTCTTTTGAACACTTAAAAACAGAAAAGTTCATTTCCTCCTCATAACTTAGAACCTCATTGTTTGATTGTATTTCAAATCCTAAGCCAACTTTACTATTTGAACTCATGCCAGAATCAATTAATCTCCAAAGATTCTTGGAAGAATCTTTCCATGAATCTAATGTTTTCTGCAATTGTTCCTTTTCTTTGACAGCTTTCATTCCTATTCTCCTATATCTTTTAAGCTTTTCATCTTTTTCATATATTTCATTAGCCTGAAATGTAAGCTTTTCATTTAGAGAAAGTTGCTGTTTTTGAAAAGTAACAAGTTGAGCTTCTAGTTTCTTAACAGCTTGACTATAGGCAAGTATTTGTGCTTCTTGATCACCTAACTGATTCATTTGTTCATCACACAGTGTTTTAAGCTTATTATATGAATCAATGCAAGTTTTAGAACACAAAGTTACCTCATTGCTTGAGCTGATAGCCATAAGTGCATGATTTGTCTCTTCAACTTCAGTATGTTCTCCCCAATTGACAATCCCATCATCCATTGTCAGCAAACCCATCTGATTCTTCTCTTGCTTCCCAGCTTCTTGATGTTGATAAGATGAGTCTCTCTTCTTCTTTCCATCATGTGTCCCTTTTGTTGTACATTCCCTAGCAAAGTGACTAGTGTTGTGACAATTGAAGCATTCAAGCTTCTTTTTGTCAAAGCCAACAGGTGTTTTTCCATCCACGCGAACTCTCCTTCCTGTTTTCTTATAGAACTTCTTCATTCGAATAGCAATCATTGCTATTTGCCAATTTATGTCCATCTCTTCAATGTCTACATCATCAATTTGTTCCAGATCTTCATGAAGTAAGTCCCAGTCCTCTGATTGTTTGGCAAAGAGGGAATAGATTACTTCATCAGCAAAACCAGCAAGAACTTCTTTTTCAGGAATATTGGTTGAAGAAGTAGAAGGAGTGCAAGTACTGTAGGCACCAGTAAAACCAGACTTAACCTTATTAGTGCTACTTTTGCTTTGTGAAACAAAAGCAACATTTTGAGCACTTGAAGATGTTTTTGAAGCACCTTGAATTTCTTGCTCAAAAACTCTAAGGTTATTGTACAAATCATCAATAGATAAAGTGTCAATCTCTGGATTAGTTCTCATTGTCATTGCCAGATTGGACCATGCTGGGGGCAAAGATCTAAGAAACTTATGATTTGCATCCTCTGTTGATACTTCAGCACCATGAGCTTCCAATTGAGAAAGTAACTGTTGAAATCTGTCATATCCCTTTTCTAGCCCTTCTGAATTGGATATTTTAAATGCTTCAAACTGTTGTTTGAAAACAGCCTTCTGCATTTTCTTTGAATTTGCATTACCACCAAACCTAGTTCTGATGGCTTCCCAGATCTCTTTTGCATCATCCATTCCATGAAATCTTCTCATATGTTCTTTGGGAATGGCCATCAGCAAGATATTCTTAGCCTTCCTTTCCTTTTCAACAGCTTGAATCTCTGCAGCAGTTACTGGTGAAAGTACTCGAACAATACCATCCTTTCCAGTTGAAATTCTCTTCTTGGAGTTTCCATTCTGAATTACCTTCCATACTTCATTGTCAATGTACTCAAGGTAATGCTCCATCTCCATAGCCCATATATCATACTCCTTCTTCTTCAGAATTGGGAGTTTGATATTTGAGATAGCAGTTATTTAAGGAATCACTTGTTGTTGTTGTTTAGGTGCAGCACCAGTGTCGGATTCATCTTCATGGTTTGATTCTTCATCACCACTGAGATGTTGTGAGAACTCATCATTAGCAGGTTGAGACATTTTGTATAGAATTATAAGAGAGTTTGTTTGTGATCTTGTTATTCTTCTTATTCAGAGTCCCTCTATTGGCTCTGATACCAATTGTGGATATCTTTATGACCCCTTAGATCGTTATTAAGACTCATCTAGGATAACAATGATTAATAAACTTGCACAGCGGAATAATAAAACAGAAATCAAAGTTACTTCAAGGTTTTCTTTATTCATTATATCCCCAAGATCAAATGATCCTTGAGGCTAAACTGACTAATAC
>BQNB010025672.1:14525-59387 GCA_026074375.1 Tanacetum coccineum
TTTGTATTTTTAGCACTTGGATGACATATGAAGGAAATACACGTGGCTTGGGCTCACTTGGGAAAGAAACGGATAAGATTACAACTCTACACGAAAGTCGATGAAGAAATAGCCATACAGTGGCTGGAGACGGCGTCACAATTACTTGTGACGACGTCAGATCATCAAAGAGACGGCGTCAAGACTTAACCGACATAGTGAAGCCCTAGAATATTCGGTGAAGTGACGACGTCAGGATTACAAAGCGACACCGTCGCGATCGTTTTTCTATATATCCAAACTCGTTTTTATGGTTATCAAACCCCTTTGTAACTACCTATTACTCCATGCGTTTAATCAAGTGAAGTTCTTTATCCCTTAATCTTTCAATATGTCTTATTGTTTGATTAATTATTGTTCTTCGCTTCTCTTTAACATGCTAGGATAGATCTTAGATGTTTTACTTATGATAGCATAAACCTTAGGTTTGTGACTTATTTTATATTGCTTCTTGTGATAGTGTGCTCGATAGCACTAGAAACTAGCAAAAAATATTAAACTGCCTAGATTCTAGGGAAACGTGATTGTGTAGAAAGAATATCATCGGTAACAATCTTCATACTACCTTACCCATCTATGGTTGATCACCATTTAAGTGTTTTAATGCACGTAATGCACTCTTAGGGGCCTTGTAATAGTCTTCATACTACCTTACTTGTGTGTTGCCTTAACGGAATATTACATAGATGGCAGGTTCGTGTAATTCGTTCATGAATTAGGAAATACTTACACATCGCATCACAAGTGTGACAAAGCAATAGAATTAGGAGAAGAAAACTAAGGATCATGCATGATTAAGTAAACACATTTATTTACCTATATGAGTTTCCATAGTAGTTTAGATTTAATTTAGTTTTATTTAGTTTAATTTGCTTAAAACCAAAACCCCTTTTAAACCAGAGATTTTACATGCTTTTATAAAATATAAAAAGACCAAAAATAATCTTCTTTCAACCCTTAGACCTTAGTTATGTTTAGTTTGAGCCTTCCCAACCTATTCCCTTAGAGAACGATAACAAACCCGAGTCTTACCTATATTATACTACAACGGTTAGGTACAACTCCTCGGGAGTTGTAAAACTTCGTGTTGAGTTTTTAACAGACCCACAAACAATTTTTTGGCGTCAGCTGCATGGGAACATGTTAGTTTATCTGTTTAGAGAATGATAAAAGTGACGATCATAGAGATCTCTCTTGATTACATTAATGATCCATCACTTTCTATTTCTAAAAATCTCCGCCCCTAAAGATATGAACATTGATATCATCTCTTGTGACTCGATCTTTAATCATTAATGCTCGTTTGCTGAGTCCTTGATGTGTAATAGTGGCTGGTTCTATCATGCTCTAGTGATCTTTATCTAGATCTTTCCAATTTCCTTTTGCCTTTGCCTTTGAGATCGTTTCAATATCATCATTCTTTAACCTTGAATTCCACTCTTGATTTTCTTTTGAGCTTCTGACCAACATACTCATACTTTCTTGATAGCTTACAATCTCTCATGATAGAACTTTTGTCTGGATCAACAACATTGATGATTTCAGCAAGTCTTTGTCTTTATCAGAGTTAGCCGGAAGTGTTATCTTTTGACGCATTGATATGAGAAATGAAGAATGAATATGACGGTGATCTTGCTTCTGAAGAGAGGGGGGGTAGAGATGTTTTTGATGTTGTTGTACATAAATGTATCTTCCCCCCAAATAAACAATCATTCGTATGCACATACTTCACACAAACAACTCGTAGAAGAAAGAAACTATAACCTCCAAGTCAATTAATCCGGAAGTTGTATACACCAAAGTCAAATAATTCTCGGATGTACAAATTTCTTCCCTCATTGTTGCACTATGTTGAATACACCAAGGTTAATTAGTACACCGGATGTACACATTTTCTTCCCCCTAAAATTGTTGCAGCTCTATCAAAAGTATTCAGTCTAGATCACTTCTCTTCTCCCTTGATTATATTTGATTACCATCAAACATAATCATAATCTTGTTACGCCTGAATATTTGACAATGAAGTCATGTGTGAAGTGCGGTCTAAGCATGAGAGTCAACTACTAACTTTAATTCCAACAATCTCCCCTCATCAATATTGTGACATCATAAGTAACCTTGGTAATCCAACACTTCACTTGAATGAATCAAGAAAATGTTGTTTGTGTTTTTCGAAAACAAATTCTAGAAAAACACGATAACTACTAGATCACTTAGATTACTAGTTAACACTAATTGAATCATTAAACAATCATTTTCAAATTAGTGACCTACGTTTATCGTTGGGTTGATGTTAGCACTGGTAGTATTTCCATTCATCATTGTGAAAACTTTACTTAAGTATTGTTGATCCCTTCTGACAGATCTTATAACTCCTAGCAGATATAAGGTTTAAGTTTATTGAGTAAATCCAAGACAACTATGGTTAGCAAACTTTGATTGTGAAATATCAACAAACTATTGCGGAAACTAGGTTGTGATACTAAGAAGAATAATAACAATAAACCAAACTTTCAGCCTTAATATATTGAATACGGTTACTCTGAATAGTAACAGGGTTTACAATCTGAAGTCCTAAGAACTATCTATAAAACTTGTGTAAATGGATAAGTGTAGAGATTTATTTATTATCTCTACACCCTATGACCACCTTTATTTATAGTACAAGGAGTCCCTAATGGGATTACCAATACAATTAAAACTATTCCTAAGTAATTCTATATCAATACTTTCCTAATAAACCTTGTAACCTACTCATCAATATTTTAATACTTATTAATAACTCCATAAGTAATCAACCTTCCTAGTCAACACATATATATTATAAGAAACTAAAATCATTTTTGAATACTCAATCCATGATCTTCATATCTTTGACCAAAAGTTCAAAATCTTCCATTATTTGTACAATCTCTTCATTAAATTCAATTTATTCCCTCAAGTTTCAATTATTCACAACAGCAAACATGAATCTTTAATTCCCAACCAATCCACCCCTAAACTTGGATGGTTCATCTTGGTTTTTTTTTTTTTTATTGTAAATCATTAAGTTTCTTGATTTATAAGATTCCCAACAATCCTCCCCCTAAACTTGAATATTCACTTGTTAATCCATCAAGTTTCTTCAAATGTAAGCTTCTTTATCACCAGGAGGATTATCCAAACACTTCTTCACTTAGATTGCTGTTTAGAAATCTTGTTGTTCTTGTTTCTAGACATCAATTTGAAGTTTAATTGATTTTGTTGATCGATGGTGATGAAAAATTAAGGTTTGTGAATTGAAGTCGATTAAGAGAGTTTAGGTGAATAAATTGTGTAATTGAGATGGGTTTTTATAAAAGGAGCAATCCCAATGTCGAAGAAACCGCCAAAACTTACACTTTAGACCCCTACCGGTATTTTCTTTAACGGCTTTATAGCGGTACAAACTTTGCCTGTCGGTACTAACTATAAGCCTATCGGTACTAACTTTTGTCAACCAAAAATTGAACAAGTCTGGCAACATGATTTCTTTAGTACCATCTATAGCTCTCTCCAATTACTCTCTAGAACCCAAATAACTCTATGAAAACCATCACCATTGTCAAGATCCTTCTGCGCACTGAACATTCCATACAAACTATACAACAAATCATCTTGCCTCCCCTTAACTAATGCAACCTATTGATTGATCATTCTAATGTTAACAATCAAGAAATTGAACCTGCTAACATCAAAAGCTTTAGTTAAAAGATTAGCTACAATGTCATCAGTGTGAATCTTTAGCACCTGGATAAGTTTTTTCTCATAAGCATCCCTAATGAAGTGGTGCCTAATTTCAATATGCTTTGTTTTGGAGTGAATTACTAGATTCTTTACAATGCATATAGTACTCTCATTATCAATGTAGATCTTTGTGTTCATAAAATTGAACCCATAGTCTAACATTTGATTTTGAAACCACAAAACTTGTTTTGTCACTTGATATCGAACAATACTAGCAGTACAAACTTCATTTCTCGAATGCCACTAGCAGTATTAAAAACTTTTTCGGACAACAAAGGCAGTACAAACATAAACACGAACAGTATTAACCTTTTCTTATTTTTCAATCTACTTCGCTAATAATCATGAAAGCCCAATTGTATCAATAAAGCCTAATATTGCTTTTAACCTTGTACACGTGAACAAGCAGCACTAATAAAAATCAGGTAGATGCTAGCAGTATTAATAATGAAGCAAAGCAGTTGTAACCTATCTAAGCCCAAATGATGTTATCATAAACCTAATAGCTACTGTAATCACGTCAAGCAGCACAACATCATCACGTTTATAACCACTTCTTTGCTTCTTCATTCTATTGCCAATTGATTTATTCCACTCGATGTCAACTGGCCCAATCTCTATTTCTTCATTCTTTATCTTTGTATACCAATTGTTTGCTCGACAAATACTAATCACAAAGAGCAGTTACAATTGTGAACTCAAGCAACTTTAAAATCAAGCACCATTAATAACATATAAGCCCAAGTTTCTTTTCGAGTTCAAATAGCAGTTGGGTGGGCAGCGAGTAATAACAGCAACATATACTCATGTATAACATTAACAATCCTTGTCAACAAGCAGTACTAAGCATATTCCAGCAGTACTAAAAATGTCTAACTTCTTTACTCGAGCAGTATTATCAATCAAAGGGTAGCAGTACTAACATTCATGGGAGCAGTACTAACCAAAATACCATGGCAGTATTAACTTAGTAACACTTTATTAGTCACAAAACTATCACTAATCTGTCACAAATTGGATTTCTCCTTCCTCATATAGCCTTTAGTGACGCTTTACGTATTGCTGCACTATTACTAAACTGTCACTACTCAATATTACTCCTTCAAGGCACGAATTATATGATCAGGTGTGTCTAACTTCTTTTTCTTTGCATCTGTTGAATAAAATCTAGGATGAATAGTATGTATCCTACTTTTGTTCTCCACATCAGAAGCACAGCTAAGCCTAGAGCATAGCACAAACTTTTGTTCTCCACTTTTGTATTGGATAAATCCAATACAAACTTTTGTTCTCTACTTTTGTATCTTTGTTTCACTCACTCGTCCAAAGCATAACTCAAATTTTTTTAATTTTTTTAATTTTTTTTACTTTTGTTCTCCGCTTTTGTTAAGATACCTACTGCTTTAATCAACTCCCAAAACAACAACCCTCTTGTCACTAATCCTTCTTCTTTAACATGCTGCTTCCAGTGAACAATCAACTCAAACACAAAATCCTTGTGACTTTAACTATTAATTCCATCTAACACTTCTCTTTTCCTGCACAATGTTAGTTCACAAACATAGAAAATACAAACCACAACAATTCATAAACATCACTTCCTATTTATAAATTTCCATGTACATTGGATAATAAGATCAGTGTCTTTTGAAATCCCAAGCCAGTACAGACTTGAATCTTCCTAGTGCATCAACATAATCATATCTTGTAAGGGTCTTTAATGTACTATTTGATTTGGAATCATGGTCTAATTCTTTATGTTTTAGTTTCCAAACCCAGCTAGCGGAGGCCTTAACAGTATTAACCTCTGCTTTTGGCCTAGCGGTATTAACCCTTGTACTCTTAAAAGTATTAACAGTATTAACTCTTTTGATTAAATTATCTGTTGTAATTTGCTAATTTATGTTAACGTGTTCTGTTTAACAAATGAATATGCTTTATAATAATGAATGATGTTGAGCAAAGCATCATTCATTATTTCTGGATTGAGCATACTCAACTGATTTGGCAGTATAAAGTGATACTAGGCTGACTTAAGTTAGTAACTAGCTATGGAACTATGTTACTTTTGGATTAGGGGTGAGAAAATCTACCAATTTCTGGTGATTCAACCCCTTGAGTTGTTCTCACACTGGTTTAAACCTGTTTTTTGAATCATTTAATCTTTCTCTTGTGTTACAGGTATAGTGCGGGTGATCAAAACTACCACATACATAGCAAGCCTTATTGTTAAACACAAAATTTTCACCTAATTTCTGAGTCATCATACCATTCCCTTTATCTTTTAATATTTCCTCTAGGACCTTATGTTTTTCCTAGAGTTTTTTGGCTTGCCTAACAGTTTCATATTCCTAACATTAACAGATAAACTTATTAAAGCTAGTTTTTGACTATTTTTTGTTTACTATTCCTTATGGTTGACCACAATCTCATCATCTTCACTATCAGATTCCCATTCCTCAATGATGGGCTTCAACTCATACCTAAACAGTTTTAATTTTAGAGACATTTCCACTTATATGCATTACTAGTTTTTTCAGAATTACTTGTTTTAAACTTTAAGACACACTATTAATTGTTTCAATTACTTTAGACTCTTTTGCACCATTATGCCTAAAACCAGCATTATCATTAGCACTCAATTGACTATTAAGCAGTGTATTAAGACTTTTAGAAGAAGTTTCAAATGATTCTAATTTGTTTTTTAATTCTTTTTATTCTTTTATAGCTTCTGCTAATAGTTTTTTATGGTATGTGAGTACATCAGCTTTGTCATCTAAATCAATTTTTATAAACCTATTCTTTTCCTCATACCAAAGTTGATTTTGTTTATGAGCAACTAATTGTGCTTCTACTTTCTTTAAAGCTTGAGTATATGCCTGAATTTCTATACTGACATCACCAAGTTTTTCTCTCTGTTCATCATATAATTTTTTAAGTTTACCATAAGATTCTTTACACTCTTTTGAACAAGAAGTTACGTCAGTGTCTGAGCCTGAATTGCTGTAAGCCATCAAAGCATAGTTCTCTTGCTCATCTTCTGAGTGACTGGTCCAATCAACACCATCTCCATCAAGAGTCACCAAAGCTTTAGGTTCCTCCTGTTTACCAGATCTCCTCCCATTGTCTTTATCTTTATTCCCAGTGTTCCAAGCATCCCTCCTCCTACTATCTTGATTCCCCTTGGATCCGTACTCTCTAGCAAAATGCCCTGTCTTGTGACAATTGTAGCACTCGACTTTGGTTTTGTCAAAACCAACCGGTTCCTTGGCATCAAATTACAGCTTTCTACCTGTCTTTTTGTAAAACTTATTCATTCTTATGGAAATCATGGCCACCTGCCATTTCAAATCTATTTCTTCTAAATCAAACTCATCAAGCTGTTCCAAATCCTCATGATCCAATTGTAGACAACTGGATTGATTAGCAAGGAAGGAGTATGATGAAGGATTTTCACATTATGAATTATGACCAGAAGAATTAGAAACACCATAAGCAGTACTAACATCATTAGTACTGCTAGTGTTCTCAGAAACAAATGCCACATTCTGCGTGCTAGAGGATGATGCAGTAGAGCCTTTAACATTAGACTCAAAGACTCTAAGATTATTATACATATCATCAAAACTAAGACTGTCCACTCCTGGCTTGGTCCTCATAATTAAGGAAACTTGAGACCAGGCAGAAGGTAGAGACCTGAGGAACTTCTGATTTGCATCTTCAGTGGAGACGCCCGCACCATGAATCTCTAGTTGACTCAGAAGACTCTAAAACCTGTCATAGCCTTTATGTAGCCCTTCTGAGTTTGATACGGAGAAGCTTTCAAACTGTTGCTTTAGAATATACTTCTGCATCTTCTTTGATTCATCATTGCCACCAAATCTAGATTTGATAGCTTCCCACATCTCTTTTGCATTAGTCATTTTGTGAAATTTAGCAAGATGATCTTCTAGTAAAACCATAAGCAAGGTGGTCCTTGCTTTTCTTTCTCTTTCTCCGGCTAAAATTTCTTTTGCAGTCTTGGGAGGCAGAACCTTTATTACACCATTTGTATCTGTTGAGACACTCACAGGACCATTGCCTCTTTGAATGACTTCCCAAATAGGATAGTCTGTAAAGGCCAAATAATGTTCTATTTTCATGACCCATATGTCATATTCTCCTTTCTTAAGAATAGGGAGTTTGATGGTTGAGACAATGTGAGGGGCTTGTTGTGTTGGTGTTTGTGTTTGTGGTGGTGGTGGTGGTGGAATATCATCATCTGATCCAGCCATTGATTAGATTTATAAGGTAGAGGTTTACAACTGGTGGGTTTTAGTTCTTCTTACTCAGAGTTTCTCTACAGGCCCTGATACCACTTGTAGATCCCACTTCAATATAGTTCTTTCTAGCCTATTAAGGGTTGTAGCCAATATGAATAGTTCCACACTAACTACAGGAGAAATAATGACTATAAACACTATAAGTTATGCGGAAACTAACTTATAATGCTAAGAAGAACAATGAATATTAATAACTAAACTTTTGTATTGATTTGCTAAAACGATTACAGATTACTAAATATGAGATTGCTTTTTGGTAAGAGATATGTATCTTCTCTAATGCCGTAGGGTTCATTTTATACACCAAGGATAAACCCTAACAGACTTACAAAAAACGCGTAAAAGATAATGCATATCTTTTCCTATAATATCTCATGCATATCTCTTAAACGGTACTAACTATTTTGTACTGACGGTACAAACTAATACTAACAGTATAAACTATAACTATCGGTACTAACTACTACAACTAGCGGTACTAAGTCAGGAAAGCATAATTCCCAACATTACTATTTCTAGTCTTAGGGGATTTAGCCTTAGTATGAGAATTCACCTCTTTAAGGAATTTTGTTATACAATCATCATGATTTGCATTAAAGATATATTTCTGACACGTCGAGCAAACAAAGTTTTGGAGTCCAAAAAGGAACTAGAATTTCTAGAGTGATCTACTAGTGGTACACTATTTAACATTACACCACTACTCTTAGATACAGGAAAACTCCTAGATGTTTGATTGTTGCTCCTAGGTTTTTTTTTGCTACCATTAATAGTGTTTTGTAGACTAGTAGTATGCATCAAACTAGGTTTTGAATTCCTATTTTTTTTCTTGTGTCTTTTTCCTAGCTTCGTCTAGATAGTGATTATGAGTCATATCATTTGAACCATATGATTCTTCTTGACTATTCCTAGATAAGCCATGTGCAATCACGTGATGAGGTTTTGTAAGCACATATTCTCGAACTTTAGGCAAATAATGAGGAGTGACTGGTTTTGACAAAACGTTATTCACATCAACTTGGGAGGCAAACTGTGGTTTTGAAAAGTTAGGTCGTTTAGATTTAAACGCATTCGGATGTCTAACAACTTATTGGTTTCTTGGTGGTTGTAAAACCGGTTTCCTCAAGATTGATGGTTTTGCAAACTTAGTATCCACGCTATTTCCTTTTAACTTTCTTAATTTATTTTTTAATGCTACATTCGCAAAAACCTTTTCCTGAATATGAGATTTTAAATAAGCATTTTCAACAGTCTTACTATTTATTTGTGCAATCAGTGAGTCATTATGGTCTTTTGTCTGAACTATGTCTTTTTGATAGAATCGTAAAGGTCTTTGCAAGTCTGTTTCAAATGCTCATTTTCTTATGCAACTTCTCATTCTCTGCAAATAATTTAGCCATACTATGTTCTAATTCGATATTGATTGTTTCAAGTACATCTATTCCCTTTTTAATCTTGGCTTTATTACTTGTTTCATTCAAAATTTGACCATGTTGCCTGGATTTTAAAGCTTGATTTTGATAATTAAGTTCCAGATTAACACAATGTGTTTTCATTCTTGAAAAATCTTTTTGAAATTAGGCAACTGTCTTTTTGAGAGAGATATGTTCAGACTCGAGAGATTGGTATGATTGCTCACTTGTGTTAGGTTGAGTTAATGGATCAAGTAAAAGACTTGTAACTTGACATTTTTTAGCATTCTGGTCAATCTCTCCTCCCCTATTACATATATTTGTTGAATCAGGAGTGGTATTGCTATCAACATATTTCAACAAATATGTGTCATAAATAGGTTCAAATTGCACAGTATGTTGTTGTTCATTAGAAAGTTCATTATGTTGAGCAGTTAATTGTACCTCAGCCGATGGCTCTTGGTCATTTACTGGTCTGATATTTGCATCTACAATATGTGTGGTACAATTCCATGATCTACTGCTTGTATCCTGCTTGTCTGGCTTTGTCCCACTACTTTCTGTAACAACTAACCCAGCATCCAATGTTATACCCATATCGACCTTTCCTTCTTGCATCTGCATTTGAGTTTCATTTACTGATTTACTAAGTGTTTGCATTTCCTTCTGGCTACTTGCTTGCATTTGCAGTTATTGCATGTGTTGTTCTTCTGCATCAGAATTCAAAGTAACCGTGCCTTTCTTTTTCATGGAATTGTTGCACTCATTTAGTTGTTCGTCATTTTGAATTACACAGTCATTGATACACTTGCCAAGTTTATTCAGTTCATTGAGCAACTGCCATATGTAGATTTCAGGGTCGCATCCCCGTGTAGTCTTTGAAGTGTTATTGGCATAACTGACTATCATTATCTAAAGAAGTTACATTTTTAAGTCAATAAATTCTTTGAATTGTGTTCTGAGTACATCAATACAAGCCTTTGGATCACACCCATGAGGGTTATATCTTGCAAGTTGGCATTCTAGTTTACTCAAATTCTAGTACATCTTTAGATTGAAACTCATGTGTTCTTCACCAAAATACAAACAGAATACAAGTTGAAATTTCCGTTCATGTTCTATGAATAGGAGGCGTAAATCATAGAGTTTTACAAGAAATGACTTGAGTGATTTAAACATTTCCAAGGATTTTGGCTGCGGTTTCCATTCTTTTAATTGCATCAGTTGCAACTCTCTCTCTCTCTTGTGAATTGGAATTCGAAGATTCCATTGAAATTCGATGTGTGAAATGAAATTAAGGATCTTGATTGTTCATTGATTAGAGGTAGTTGTGTTAAAGTGTAGTTTGTTAAAAGTAATTGAGAATTTGTATTGTACGGGATTTTACAAATCTTTATTAAACCGAGAAAATAATTGAATATTTCATGGGATTTTACAAATCAAAGAAGAAATAGTAAAATAAAATTCGTGAGAAAAATGTATAAATCGGCTAAGGTTATGAAGTGAGTACATAATATACAAAACGGTTGACGAAAATCGGAATTAACTCAAAATGTAAAATCCAGGCATAACCTAAAGAAAGTGCTAATAAATCGGTTATACCACAATATGACAAAATCGGTTAACAACACAAAGAAGAGTCAAAACGGATTAACACACAATTGGCAAAATCATTAACCACAACAAATTGCAAAATCATTAACACAGAGAGTGGCAAAAATCGGCTAACAACTCAAAAATGTCAAAATCATCGGTTACCGTGAAACTGGCAAAACCCCCCCGGATAATGGAAAATGGTCAAAATAATCGGTGAACCCCTATCTCGAAACTATACTACTATTCGAAAACTGGCACAATACCGTTTAACTAAAATATATGATGGCAAAAAAATCGGTCTTTTAAAACACTAAAATATCGGCAAAATTCGGTTAAAAAAAAAAAACATAAAAATATGGAACCATAAACTGTATCCAACAAACCCCCAAGGACCTTTCATCCTCCTCACGTATCCCAGCCGTCACGAGCTCTATTCCCAGAACTTCAGCCCACCCACCCCACAGTGACCCCCCCCGCCCCCCCCAACCCCCGCCGCCCCGCACCCCACCCCCCCCCTCCCGATGTTTATCAATAAACGAGACCAAGCACACCCCAACCACCTCCCCTTACACCCCCACCCCCAATCCCAACCCCCCCGCCACCACCCCACCCCCTACTGCCCCTTCCCCCCCCCCCCCCCCCCCCGCCCCCCCCCTCCCACCCCCCCCCCCCCCCCTTCCCCCACCCCCCCCCCCCCCCCCCCCCCCCCCCCTACCCCCCCCCTCCCCGCCCCCCCCCCCCCTCCGCCCCCCCCCCCCCCCCCACCCCCTCCCCCCCCAATCCCCCCCCCCCCCAACACCCCAATAAATACTAAAAAACCACCCCCACCCTCTACCACCCTCTCCCACACCATATAATATCATGCCCAAAAAATTCATGAAAAAAAAAAAACAAAAATCAAAAAACCAAAAACAAAAATGACCCCCCCCCTACCCCCACCATCACCTACCCCTCTCTCCCCCACCACTCGCATACTCTCCACCCCCCACCCCTCAATACCCAAACCACAAACAACCCCATAACCAACTAAAAAAAAACAAGAAAAAAAACAACAAACCAGAAAACAGAAAAAAAAAAACCCCAAAAAAACCCCAACCCCCAAAAAAAAAAAAACACCCCCCCCACCACAGTGCACCCAAAAAATAGGGTTCGAGATCCATTAAAAAACCCTAAAACCATCAAAACAAGCTTTATAGTTTTTAACACCCAAAAAGTGAACACTTTTTGGTTCGTGTCCTTTAATCAAAACACACCCTTTTTGATCAAGAAAACGCACACAAAACACTCGAAATCACCCCATGGTGACTGATACCAATTGTAGAATACATGTTTTCTAATCACACACACAATCTTAACAAGAAATCTTAGAGAGAGAAAAAGTGGTTGGACACTTTTAGAGAGAGAAACAAAAGAGAGAATATTAGATTAATGAAATGACCAACACCCTCTCCAAGGCATGGAGAAGGGTTTATATATGTGTACATGGCCGGCCAAGCCATGGGCTTTCCATGAGCTTGGCCCGGTTAGCTTACTTAAGTTTCAAATATTAAATACGAGCTACGAGATATATTTTAGGAGTGACCGAGATTTTTTCGTATTTCTAACAATATCATTCAGACATTTAAAAAGTTAAAAAAACAATATTATTTGATTCATATTTAGACATTTACACCTCATATTCACATTCAGAGTCAGAGTCTCTTAATATACAAACAGCACCTTAGTGTAACTAACTTCACCACCATAACATAACTCACTTAAACACAAATATATCATACAAAAACCATTTGATAAACGCACACACAAAAAAACCTTCAAAACTTAGTCGTGGGCAAGACCGAGTCTTGCTTTTAAGCAACAAAGACGCGCGCACTTGAGGGAGTGTTGTAAGGCAGGACGCGTCTTCGACTTGCCACGTAGGCTTAAAACGCGTCTTCAAAATGTTGTTATAAGTGGTCTAAGTAGTCATTCATATATGTACAAAATATTTTGATCTTTGAACTACTTCATGTACTAAAATTCTTATGTCGTAATGGTACCTCATGTTGTGTGATAGACATAGAGATATCTTCATATCTTGTTGTCTATGTTGGATAACTCGAAATTTACCTTCGCTGTGAAAACCTAGATTTAACTTTGGTAAAAACGGGGTGATTTGTGCAACTTAGAGGTCTTAAGTGTAGTAGTACAATACTGATAACAATGTGCATTGTAAAAATGGTATTATTAACATTTGATTGCTCCCACTAATGGTTCTCACGACTAATATAAACAAAGTAATCATGTATAACCACGGTAAGCTAGGATTTCAACCTATGACAAGAGGAGCTTAAAGGATCCAGTTGGCATCAAAAAAGCATGAGAACAGGATGTTTTCGTCGATTCGCACTTTTTAAGGGATTTCAGCGCATGACATAACACGGTGCATCGTATAATATCACATCGTGTGTTGTCGATCTCAAGTAGTTTTGAATTTTAATGACAAGTTGACAACATAAATTAATTTTAAACTTAGTATATTAAAATTTAGCGCACACCAAATTAGAAATCTAGAAAAGACAACATGCTTAGCAACACGATGTACTTTCAGTTTCCATCAACAATGAACACATCATACAACTTTTTCACTTAAACGATTCGAAATATTTATCGTACCAAATCACTTGTAAAAATAGCATGAATTTGTTAGTACATTGCATTGTTATTATAAGATATATGTTCACGGATGGAACCATAACACAAAGTCATCAGGTGCATTTACGAAAAGTCAAACAAAATTTCATGCACAACTTTTCAAGACTTGGTGCATTTATAAAAAAAATTGAGTTTTTTTCTTTTTTAAACAAAATTAACACTACGAGACAAAAAATTATAAGTGTTCTGGAAGGCCTGAAACCCACCTTGGTTCCATCCCTGTATAAATTGTATACAATAGCCTGAAACCCGATGCCAAAATCAAATATCGGTAAAAGAACATAACGAAACAACATGAATTTATTTGTCACTTTCACTACGCGTAAGTAGAATGGTAGTATATATATAGGGTAAGCGGTGGAACATATATTTGTTAGCTGCAAGATCGCGGAAGCATGGAGAGACATCCTGAAACCTAAACCCTAGCCCTATCACGGACCTTCTTGAAGCATTTACGTTAGCTGATCGCACCAACTCGTTGACCAAGCTAACATTTTACTTTGATGTTGTTTTCCAACCTACAATTTGGTTCTTATGGTGTTCTTAGGAACGTTCATAAAGAGACTTCCTGTCAACGATATCAAGGTACACACATTTTATTAGGGATTGTTAATGTACAATAAAGTTTCTGGAGTATTAATTAGATAAATTAACTTAACATTCACGCCTCAATACACATCCTTTATTTAACAACATAGTTTGAGTAGCTTTCAAATTAATTGTTATGATATGAAATCTCTAAGATTATGCTATACCATGACTGGCATTGTCAGCAATGGTAATATTTATTATTTAATGCTAATAGTTAAATTTACGTACACGCTATAAAATTAATCAATGTGTCATAAAAAATTGGCTTCCACTACAATCTATGAGCCTTAAAAACAAACAAAAAACTCCCACGTAATTGTTGACTTCACTTGAAGTTGTGTCTACGCCAACCTCTTATGAAAAATGAGGTTTTTGCCTGGTTTGATTTTGTATGACGATGAGTTTAAACCTCGTGAATTAGTCAGTCAAAATGTCAGAAGCAATAGTTACCCAAAAAAAACTCTATTATTGAACATCTTTGTGTTACAAAATCTTTTCCATTTGCTCTTTTAGACAAAAAATTATATGTTCCTAACGTTTCATAGAAAATTTCTTATTCGAGCTAAATTTAGTAATTACTACTTTCTTTTGCAGTCTGACTATCATTCATACAAAGTGTAATGTTCAACAAAATATGTTTCCTCCCTTTACAAATAAATAATCTAAATTTAGTAATTACATGTCTTGTTGAATGTTGCATTATTTTAAATATATTCATGTCTCAGCGGTCGTTGCCTCTTTGTTAGTGTGTCAGGTTGAGTTGCGCGAAAGGGACCGAGATCCTTTAGGGTGGACGGAGTGGTGAATAGTTTTTTTTATCACCACAACGGCTACACTTCATTGTTTTATCACTTTTTAATTTTTTTCACCCAACAACACATTGTTTCCCTTTTTTTATATATATTTACAATTTTTATTATTAAAAATACATTTAACAGATAATTTTACACAATACATAGTCACACAAAATATAATATTATTTTCTCTCAGACGGAAACTAAGAAAAACCCTAACCTTCTAACTTCGATCGTGTTCCATCTGCAATTCACGCCCTAATCATTATAACATCATTGTTAATAAAGTAAATCTTCTTGATTTGATTGTGTTAATATAGTTATTATTGTTTAGGGTTTCGGCTGTAGGTGTGAATACGTTTTTCATTAGGTTTTCTGGTTGCTGTCGTTAAAAACCCTAAACCCCCTATAATATTTTGTTCGATCCTCCTTTTCTGTTAGGGTTTCGAATTTATTGATGTGGGTTTGCTTGTTATTGATTACTGTTATTACACGCGTATGTTTCTTGATCTACTTGCGAATTTTTGGCTTCCCTTAACAGAAAACCTTATCCTAGGGTTTTAATCTTAATCCAGTTCGCAATCTTGGTTTATGGAATTAGGCGTGCGTGCTGCTGGTAATGTAAGGTTGTTGTTGGTGGTGGAATGAAGCGTGGATTCTTGAGCCAAAAAGGTAGTGGGGGAGAGGAGTAACGGAGAAGAGTTCGAATGTCTCGAACATAGAGATAGTAAAGGATGGTGTCGTACCATCTGTTACGGGTGATTCTGGGAATGCTGCAATGGAGGTAGTATTGCCATCTGTGGTTGACGAGACTATGGCGAAGGAAAAGCAAAGTCCTTTGGTGAATACTACTAGTTTGGGATCGTATCCACCATTACCTACGCAGGAAGCTACTTCGGCTAGTAATGCCCCCGGTAAGTCTTCGTATGCTAATGTTACTGAAAAAACCAAGTGGGACGAAAGTGAATTTTCATACTTTGTTTACACCGGGGGGTAATGGGATTGATGTGGTTGTCCTAGTGGAGTCTATTAGAGCTATAAGTAAATGATTTGTTAATACTGCATATGCTTTTTTCTTGAGAAAGCGGGTGGCCTGTCCTGTTATTGCTAACTATGTTAGGAACACTTGGGGTAAATATAGGCTGGTTCGATCAATGTTTAGCTCGTCTACAGGGTTATTCTCTTTTCAATTTAAATTCATGGAGGGTTTAAATGTAATGCTTGAAAATGGTCCGTGGTTTATTCCCAATAATCCACTTATTCTAAAGAAATGGCATCTGGATGTGAACCTATTGAAAGAAGATGTTGGTATTGTTCCAGTTTAGGTTAAACTCCATGGTGTCCCTGTTACGGCGTTCAACGAGGATGGCTTGAGTGTCATTGCTACTAAACTAGGTACTCCTCTAATGCTTGACTCTTATACGTCTGATATGTGTATGCAATCATGGGGCAAGTCAAGCTATGCGAGAGCTATGATTTAGCTTCGAGCTGATGTGGAGTTAAAAGATAACATTGTGGCGACTATGCCTAAAATTACTAGGGAGGGCTACTATACTTGTAATATCCGTGTTGAGTATAAGTGGAAACCTCCTAGATGTGCATGTTATAAGGTTTTTGGCCATGTTCAAGAGGAATGTCCCAAGAATATAGGCACTGGTGAAACGAAGAACTTAAAGAAAACTAGTCAAACTCTTAAAGGTATTCTGGTTGTCCAAAAGATGGGATTAAAACCAACAAAACAAGTTTTTCAACCAATTTCTAAAAAGCCTAGTGCCAACACTAGCGTAAGTAAGAAGAGAAATATGGAACCTACTAAAGAGGTAAGTAAGTCAAACCCTTTTGAGGTGCTTACCTAGGTCGAAAATGATGTGGAGTTAGGTACAAATGAAGGAACTTCAAATTTGGCCAGCCAAGCGACCAACCCTAGTAAATCTTCGTTCTGGAATGTGGATGCTAGTAGTCTTAGTACTACTCCAATTCTAGAGAAAATTGATAAGATTGAAAAATTGATCATTGATGGAAAAGTTACTTTGGTGGATGAAGAAGGTAAACCATTGGAAAAAGTTGCTTCTTTGTGTGATTATGATAGCGAGGATGAGGTTGCTTTAGTGGATGATTAATTTTCTGGCTAAAAAGGATGGCTATGGTACACAGAGTTTGCTTGAGCAGTGGATGGAATCTTACGAGAATGATAACTATGGATACGACCCATATGATGATGATATGTATGAAGGTCAGGATATTCCTGATAACCTTCAAGCTATTTGTGATCAATTGGATATTACAGTTAAGGGTCGTAGGAAGAAATAGTTTTTTTTGTATTATTGTTTCTTTTATAGGTCCTCTCTAGTTGTGTTCCTTCCTTAAAGGAAATTGTTTGCCTATGTAACGGGCGGAGATGTGGGACTCACCCTCATCCTTTGTACTTAAATTTTTTTGGCGTAATAAAATTTATCGGGGAAACCCTTTACCCCAAAAATATTATATTATTTTCTCTCTTTCAGACGTTGTGCGACTCTAGTGCCGCAAGGGAAGCAAAAACAAGTTTGCTGCAATATTTGGTGAGGTGCTCCGCATGGAAAGGAGAAAAAATGAAGGTGCCGTAGCCCTTCCCGCTACCACACCCTAAGGCTAAAGACATTGATACCGTGAGCTTTTCACAAAACCCACATGTCATGCGTGAGGTCCAAAATGACCAAAATGCTCATGCGCCACCAAAAGGAAAATAGCTCACGAAGGTGAGTCGGGTTCTTTTCGTTATTAACGGGATAGATTTTGGGCTCTTAAAAACTTTAAGGCCATGTGCGATCGCCACTGTTAGACTTACTATGTTGTAAAGATGGCGTCTTACACGTGAATTAGACTAGTTATTAACACTGCGTGATACGCAAGGGTTACTTTTGTTACTTAGGCATAGTTATGTTATGCTTGTCATATAAATACCCCTCATGGCTCTCCATGAGGGGTGTGGAAGTTCATTGTATATTTTTCATTCCAATCTTATATTACACACATTTGTTTTCCACCCTCTCTCTACTTGCTCTCACTAGAAACAACCATGTCTTATCTTGTTTATTTTGATCATTCAAGACCCCCTGAAAAGGTGTTCATTAATCTTACAAATGGTATCAAGGTGTTCATTAATCTTACAAATGGTATCAAGAGCCAGTCGGGGGTGTTATGTAATGTGTGTGTGTTGTTTCGTGGGCTGGTGGCTTATTACAACTTATTTTCTAGTTATTTTTGTGGGCTTATTTGTCTCAAAAAGTCAAGGTTTAATTTTTTTAGATCTATCATTTTTCAATGATAAAACTGTTGGATTATGTCATGTTTTATGGGTCTTGTTTGTGTTTGTGGTCTAAGCTTATGCCGTGAGCTTATTTTTGAGCTCCTTAGGGTCAACCTGTTTGGTTTTGCTTATTTCCCTCAAAAGCCCCAAACTTCTCTTGTCAAATCGTTACCAGCTTATAATTGTAACATATCTATGGCTTATTTGGTGGTCAAAAAGACTGCTTATTTTCGTCTTGATTTCTGGGCTTATTTGAAAATTTGAAAACAGCAAAATATGACTATTTGAGGACAGCGAAATATACTATAAAAATTTAGGCGAAATATGCATATTTTCAAACACGGCGAAATATGCACAGGTTTCAGGCGAAATATGTTTCTGCCTTCAGGCGAAATATGTATAGGATTTCAGGCGAAATATACAGCGAAATATACAG
The DNA here is from genome assembly GCA_026074375.1 of Tanacetum coccineum. Classification (NCBI taxonomy): domain Eukaryota; kingdom Viridiplantae; phylum Streptophyta; class Magnoliopsida; order Asterales; family Asteraceae; genus Tanacetum; species Tanacetum coccineum. The sequence goes on from BQNB010025672.1 coordinate 33,464, forward strand.
GTTCGTTTGGGCGGAATATACAGACTCGTTTGGGCGATTTATACACAAGATGGTTCCGACGAAATATGCAGACCATGACCAGACCGAGTCAACTCGGTAACCCAGCCGAGTCAAACTCGGTAATTACCGAGTTTGACCGAGTCAGTCAGACGAGTCAAAGATCAAAGAAAATAATAGATGAAGTGAAAAACAGACTCAAACCATAAACCACAACCATCAACTACAACAACAACATCATCACAAATCCAACTAAACTTAAACCCTTCGTCACAAATCAATCTCCAACAAATCCACATCTAATCCTAATCCCAACCTCCTCATCTCAATACTCCCATCTCTAAACAACCTTATGACTCGAATCAAAATAAAATATAAAGATCTCAGTTAGTTTCTTTTCGTGTGTTACAATTAATTCAAGACCCTCAAAAGATCAAGAACACGAAAGGAAAACCTCATCATCGATCTATGTGAAGGTTAAAAACCCTCTTTCAATTTTGAATATCAAGATTGACTAATAACAATCATGTTATAACCAATCCTGGTTTCGTTGAAAAACACAAACACAACTAAAAACCTACCCGAGACCATTGGATGATCTTGAAGCCAAATCGTTGGGTATTCTTCGTAGGTTGAACGGCTATGAACGAATCCAAGGAGATTTTGTTTTAATTGGAGTCGAGACAATCAAGACAAGATCTTTTAGAGGTTGTGTTTCATTTGATTTGTTTAGATGAGATGGAAGAGATGCGTTATTTTTGAGATGGGAGATAAGGAATTTTGACTTTGGACTGGTGGGGTGTTGGCAGACCGATTATAACAAAAAGAAAAAATGGGCCAACATTTGTGAATATGGGATGGACGAATGTTAAGTGTTGGGCCGGTTATATTGAATAAAATGTGGGTTATGTATACTGGGTTGTTAAGTATGATTAGTGTTAACGGGTTGAGCCGGGTATTAAAACAATATCATGATGGGTAATGTATAAGAGACCGGGTTTTATTACTTGGACGAGCCGTTATTATGGTAAATTTATTGAGCCCGCTATCCGTTAATTATCAAAACACATCGACAAACACGAACAACAACACAACAAACATAATACATTACACTAAAAAACGATCATTATCAAAATTCACCTTCACTCTTAAAGGCTAGTATTGAATTTCAATGGCTAAGGGGTTCTTGTCCGATGTTACTTATTTGGAATTGAAGTAGGATTTCACGAAGGCGTGTACTTAATGTATCTTTAAGTCGGGGTTGGTTGGATCCATGACTTTTAAAGATAAATTGCTTGAACGTTACGGTTAAAGATTAAAGACTTGATTTATCTAGTTATACTTGATGTAAGGAGTTACATTGTAGTACTCACAGGTTATAGCTATCACTTAAAGGAGTTACATTGTAGTGCTCAATGTCACACAAAGATGCAGTTGTGGATGGTCTCAAGAGATGTTGTATTTTGTATAAACTTTCATGTTTGGTATATGGTACTTAGAGATTTGCCTCTGCACCATTCTTAAATCAACAACAGTGCAAGATTAAGTTACAAATTTGGGGAGTGTACTTCATTCTCGGGTTTGTTATATCAGGTTGTCTTCATCAGTGGTCATCAGTATTAGCTGACATAATATATAAGAGGATTTGGATTGGGTTGTCAAGAGAGATTTATAAAGAGAGTACTTTCCAACATCTTTTCATAGAGCATTGCTTATGCAATCACGGGTATATCAAGCCAAGTAAGCAATTCTAGTTGATATAAGATGTACACATGTGTAGGATGATTCCTCAGTTAGTAATCATCCTGAAGGGAGAAATGTGTACATCCGGGACTTAGTTGACTTTTATGTTACCGTTTTGACTACAAAGAGGGATAAATTGCTTACATTCGGGACTTAGTTGACTTTGGTGTAGCAATTCATATAAGCACTATCTTGGAGGGAGAAAAGTGCTGATGCGGATCGTTAACGGCCGAACAACATACGAATTGAAAGAACGATTGGATCGATAGAACTCGATCAAAGCAAAAGCTTTTATTATTATCAAAACTCAAAAACATATCCATACAAAGAAAAAGACCCACTATTTATAAGAAAACTAGAATCAATCAAAATAAAGATTGATTTGACTTTTCTTTTCCTAAATTTATAATTGATTAGAAATTGATACTTTCCTAACCAAAGTTTATTGTCAAACAAGAAACATAAATAAAAAAAAGAAACTAAATATTTTGACTTTGACTAAAAGTTGAGATATGCAGACATGTTGATATTGCGATCCAATGCCCCTGCATCATCCTCCCCCACTTGAAAAAAAACTCGTCCTCGAGTTTGCCTCACTCGTCTCTTGTACTCGTAGCATCCAAATTTGTATCCCCTGCATCAAATTCCCTTTCTTTAGAACGACTCGACCTCGAACCTTAATCATATTAAAACCCAATTTATCGACCATGGGTGGAGCTTTCAAATACCATTCTTGATATTTTTTACAAATAAAAAATTTGAATGAACTTTGGCTAACCGTGATAATAATACTTTTTTCAAACGACATCAACTCGTGTGATTTTGTATTGATGTCTTCCTCAAAATCAACACTTAAAATAGTTTAGATCATTGAAGAACAAAAATCATTAGCTACAACTACAACGTCTTCTATGTTGTCTTTTTCTCCACCAAATCCTCCTTTCCCAACAAATCCTTCTTCCTCCTCAATGATATATTCAATATCAGTATCATAAATCGACATCGATTCTTCTTCTTCATTATCGATGTCATAAACAGGTAACGATTCATCTTCCACAAACATGATAGGTTCTTTTTTAAAACTTGGATATTCGTTAACAAATGGATACTCATCTTCCTCATTCCCTATATCCCAGATAATAGGTTCTGAAAAGGGTTTCCTCCGCCAAAAGGATTGACGTCCTCTGACCCATCGTCCTAGACGTTGGACTCAGTTTCCATCTCTTCTTTCGGCGAGTCCTGCTATAAATGCGTGAACTCGAGTTCTATAATCCGTTTCTTGAGGCTTGCGATCTTTACATCACGTAGATCTGGTTCGTTGCCTCGTTCGACGAATCTACGAATTAGATGCTCTCTACGATTCCGTTCGACCATTAGTACCATAGCTCTTGATACCAAATGATGCGGATCGTTAACGGCCGAACAACATACAAATTAAAAGAACAATTTTATCGATAGAACTCGATCAAATCAAAAGCTTTTATTATCAAAACTCAAAAAGATTGTACGAATTAAAAGAACTAATCTAGAGGAGTAATCTAATTCGACCATGGGTATGCTTGTGGAAGATGAATCATGTCTTGTTTACGACACCGATAATGAAGAATAAGAGTCGATGTCGGTTTATGATACTGATATTAAGGATGTCATGGAGGAGGAAGAATGATTTGTTAGGAAAGGGGGATTTGGTGGAGAAGAAGACAACATAGAAGTCGTTGTAGTTGTGGATAATGATCTTTGTTCTTCAATGATCCAAACTATTTTAAGTGTTAATTTTGAGGAAGACATCAATACAAAATCACACGAGTTGATGTCGTTTGAAAAAAGTATTATTATCAAGGTTAGCCAAAGTTTATTTAAATTTCTGATTTGTAAAAAATATCAGGAATGGTATTGAAAGCTCCACCCATGGTCGATAAATTAGGTTTTAAGACGATCAAGGTTCGAGGTTGAGTCGTTATAAAGAAAGGGAATTTGATGCAGGGGATACAAATTTGGATACTACGAGTACAAAGGACGAGTGAGGCAAACTCGAGGACGAGTTTTTTCAAGTGGGAGAGGATGATGCATATTTATCAAAATATTTACTTTCCTTATTTTATTTATGTTTCTTGTTTGACAATAAACATTGGTTAGGAAAGTATCAATTTCTAATCAATTATAAATTTAGGAAAAGGAAAGTCAAATCAATCTTTATTTAGATTGATTCTAGTTTTCCTATAAATAGTGGGTCTTTTCTTTGTATTGAGATATATCTTTTTTGAGTTTTGATAATAAAGGCTTTTGCTTTGATCGAGTTCTATCGATAAAATTGTGCTTTTAATTCGTATGTTGTTCGGCCGTTAACGATCTGCATCATTTGCTATCAAGAGCTATGGTACTAATGGTCGAACGGAATCGTGGAGAGCATCTAATTCGTAGATTCGCCGGACGAGGCAACAAACTAGATCCACGTGACGTGAAGATCACAATCCTTAAGCAACAGATTCAAGAACTCGAGTTCCCGCAGTTACAGCAGGACTCGCCGGCAAAAGAGGCAGAAACTGAGTCCAACATCTGGGACGATGGGTCAGTGGACGTCAATCCTTTTGGCGGAGGAAACCCTGGGTTTCATGATGACCACTATGATAACCCTTTGTTGACAAATGAAACCGAATCAGAACCTATTATAATGCATTTAAATCTCCATGCAAAATGATTCCCAAAATGTTGACCCCCAATGTATCCTTGTTTCTGTACCTTATTGACCTGAGAAAAACATGCTTTAAAACGTCAACATAAAGTTGGTGAATTCACAGGTTTGATAAATGTATAAAGTAGGACCGCAAGATTTCCAAATGTAAGATAAGTAACGAATACAATATCACAAAAGTAATTACGAAATGCACTAAGCTCATGACACTGAGGCTACAACATATATGTATGCAAATAATGTGCCCTTGTAGATGTTCAACCCGTAACATCCAAATTGTTCCGACATGGTAAACATCGTTGTATTTTACAGTACATACAACTAGTGAGCGCTACTCACCCTAACGGGGATGTCAATCCTAAATAGATCTATTCATAACATTCGCGCTTACAATCTAGTAATTAACAGTTCATGATTCATGGGCATAGTGGGTTATAGCTACTTAGGCAAACTCATAATTTGTATAAAGAGTACTTGCGTCCAATCGTAAAACAATGCATGTTTCTCACCCCAATGTTGTAAATCATTGTAATGGTGTAAAAATGGGGCTATGAACTCACCGTAAGTGAATGATTTGATCATCCAAATCAAATATGCAAATCGTCTCGGCAATCCGAATGCAACCTAATTAATTGTAGGTCGTATGAGCATAATGTATTTTATATAAATAAAATATCATATGTTATATAGTCACGCCACCACCTAATAGTTTTTGTTAAACTTTAAAAAGTTGAAATATTAATTAAACCGTACTTTGTTAAATAAAGGTGCTTGTAATTGTATCCGTAAAGAAAAATATCATTTTTGTTTACTAATGTATTTTTTGTTAAAAATATATGATTTAATATTTTTATTGATTATGTAATGATATTATATAATTAATTTAATTGTTTTATAAAATAATTTATAAAAGTAAAAATAGTCACAAGGTTTTATAAACCTCGTATCTTTATCGTTTTAACTCCATTTTATGCGTTTCTTATGTCCATGTTTTTGTATTAAGAAAATCTATCAAAATATTATAATTATTATATGGTTAAATACTGTTATGAACAGTAACAGTAGGTGAAAGTTTATAAAAATATTTTTTATAACTTTAATTATTGAAATCGTATTTTAATTGTATCCTCGTTTTCGTTTTTAATTGGTTTTTTAGTGATTCCAATGCCACGTCTTCGTATTAAAACATCACTATTTAGGAAATTAATCCCATCAGTTACTATCGTGCACAGTAACATATTATATAAAGTTACTTTATAAAAATACTATTTTAACTTAAACCTTGTAAATAGCGTACACCTTACATTTCAAATCCGTTTCGAGTTTCTTACATGATTTGATTACCTCATGAAAATACTATCTTTATAAAATATTTTCATTACTTTATCAATATGAACCATGTGAATTTTTATAAAATAACTTTTATAAAAATACTTTTATACAATTTAATTATCGTAAACTTAAAAATGTCATATCTTCTTCATTATAGCTCGGTTTTTTAAGTTCCTTATATGCTTACGATCCTTGTAATAAGTACTAATTAAATAAAAATTAAAGATAAAACAATATTAGACGAATTCAACAGTAGGTAATTAATTTGTACATAATTATCTTTATATACTTGATTTATATACTTTTCATTTTATTAAACCTTTACAAGTCCTCTAACTTATGAAATGACATAACTTGATATATCTTAAGTCCTCTATAACGGGTCCATAATACTTGTTCATGAGTAAGTGTCCTCAAAATCATTTTATCATAACTTTTGTAATTAAAACTTTCAACACAAAATAATTCATAAACTAACCACATAAATTATTTAACACTTATATATAATGTGTACTTCCATTTTAAGTGTTATTCCACCATATTTATAAATAAATTCGAATTATAATGTCCTTGTAATATCTCATAATTTCATGAAAATAAGCTAGGTGGTGATTAACATATATAAGCAAGCATGTACATAATTTAATGAATGAATTAAATGTTTAAACTTTAAATAGACCTTATGGAAATGTAGAGGAATAAAGAACACAAGATTTACTTAAGCTTAAACCCAAAGAATCAATCACAAGATCAAACCCTAATTAGGAAAACCCTAATTAGTTTCTTGTACGATTCTTGATAAATCACCAACCCAATGCTTCCAATACACTTGAATGACCTTAGATATGCGTTAGAAAATCAATGCTGTAATAATTTTGGATGAATTTTGAATGAAACCCAGCTAAATAAATTGGAAGCCATGGTTGGGTTGGTTTTTTTGAAGAGAATTGAGCCTTATGTTTAGCTTGATAAGTAAATTGTGTATGTGTTAATATGTGGCTAAGACTTGCTACTTGTAGGAAACAACCTTAACATAAACCATGGGTGAGGATGGTTTTGGGTACAACATGTAAGAAATTATACACACCTCCTCCTCCTATCAAGAAAATGGAACGAATGGGGTGGGTTCTAGGTACAAAGATCAGACAATTTCAAGTGAATGGACCCATGGTGTACTATTGGTGGGGTTATGCGAAGTAACTAGTTGAATTGATTAATTTCACAAGTGTGTAAATACATACACAACCGCTATGGCTTATAAAATTGATAAATGAGTTAATTTTTATATATTGGGTATATTGGTGGGTATTTGTTTGAGTATAGGTAGGTATAGGTGCTTCCAGGTATGCCTAAATGTATTTTATTGCGAAACGTAAACGTTTTACGTAACCAATAAAAATAAATAAATGAAAATTTAAAAATTAAACTCTTACAAACATATAACACTGCTTTGATGTATAACTTTTATTTGTTTGGTGTCTGAAATGATTGAACGTTGATTTTTAGTTTACGCGATTTAACTATAAGATAATAATTAAAAGCGAACGCGTAAAACTCTAAAAATAAATAATGGAATTAATTGAGTCTGGAAATAACCTGAAATAAGAATTGTTACAGTCTTCCCCCATTAACGGAGCCTTGTCCGCAAGGCTCAAGATGTGGCACTTGTCGAGGGTGCGGTTCTTGTGAAGAGTTGCGGATACTTCTTCCGGAACTGATCTTCACGTTCCCATGTGAACTCAGGACCTCTCCTGGAGTTCCATCGAACTTTGATGAAGGGATACAGCTTTGCTTTAACCGCTTGACTTCACGATCCATAATTTCCACTGTTCTTCAAACGTAAGCAGAGTTTTTATCATCAATGCTTATTCATCCAACTGGAACCCAACGGCTCATCGGAAAAACAATTCTTTAGTATGATACTGAAACCGAGCTATAAACCGCTACTAAACTTTGAAGAAGTTCAAGTCTATAAGCAACGGTTCCCACTTTGGCTAACATTTTGAAAGGTCCATTATATCTCGGGTTCAGACTCCCCCGTTTTGCCAAAACGTATGACCCTTTTCCAGTTGATACTTATAACATAACAGGTCACAACTGAAATTCCTAAAGGCTTACGCCTCACAGTCCGTCGAAACACTTCTGGCTATCACGAGCGCTTGATCTTTGTTTGATTTGGACAATCTTCTTGGTTGTCTTATGAATGAGTTCTGGACTGGTGAGCTGAGCGTCTCCGACCTCGGCCCAACAAACAGGTGATCGACACTTCTGACCATAAAGTGCCTCGAATGGGGCAGCTTTAATACTAGCATGATAACTATTGTTGTACGAAAATTCGATCAGCGGTAAGTGTCTTTCCCAACCATTCCCAAAGTCTATTACACAAGGCGCGTAACATATCTTCTAATGTCTGAATGGTTCTTTCGCTTTGCCCATCAGTCTCTGGATGGTATGCCGTACTCATATCCAGCCGAGTACCCATAGCCTTCTAAAATTTCCTCCAAAAATTTGACGCAAACCTAGGGTCAGATCACAAATGATTGAGACTGGTATTCCATGTCTCGTGACTACTTCTTTCAAGTATAGTCTCGCTAGTTTGTCCATAGGGTCAGTTTCCCTCATCGGTAAAAAGTATAGAGACTTGGTGAGTCGGTCTATAATATACCATATAAGTAACGTTCCCCCTATGACGTCTTCGGAGCTGTAGACAAAATCCATGGTGATATTGTCCCACTTCCATTGAGGAATCTCTGGTTGTACCAATAAGCCAGATGGTTTTTGGTGTATAGCTTTGACTTTTAAACATGTCAAACACTTGCTAACGTAGGTGGAAATGTCGGCTTTCATGTTAGGCCACCACTATAATTGTTTCATGTCTTGGTACATTTTATTGGAACCCGAATGAACAGAATATTTTGACTAGTGAGACTCATGAATAAATAGAGTCCTTAGGTCACCATAGCATGGCAACCAACTCCTGTTATTAAAACACAATGTTCCGTCCGTACGCGGTTCTAATTTCTCCTTCCTAGGCTTTTCTGGGTCCTTCGAATTTTCAATCAGCATACCTCCCACATCTTCAGACTTGAGGTTTTTTGGTTTTCTTGCCTCAGTCTGAGCCTCAAAAATCTGCTTGGGAAGATCCAAACCAATAGTCATAACCAAGGCTCAAACCCATAATGGCTTATTTCATTCTTTCCTGCTCAAAGCGTCAGCCAATACGTTTGCTTTCCCTGAGTGATAACAAATTTCACAATCGTAATCACTAAGCAATTCCAACCAACGACGTTGTCTCATGTTTAATACCTTCTGATCAAGGATGTGTTGTAAACTTTTGTGATCGGTAAACATGGTATACTTTGTCCCGTATAAATAGTGCCTCTAGATCTTTAGAGCGAACACTACTATGCCTAACTCCAAATCATGAGTGGTATAATTCTTCTCATGAATCTGCAGTTGTCGTGATGCGTAAGCAATCACCTTTTCCCTTTGCATTAGCACAGCGCCCAACCCTTTGATCGAATCATCACAGTAAGCGATAAAGTCTTCACTTCCTTTGGGTAAAGCCATAATTTGTGCACTACACAACTTCTGCTTTATCAATTGAAAAATGTTAAGCTTTGCACTCCAATCCAAACTTGAACCATCCTTTTGAGTAAGCTTGGTCATTGGCTTGGCTATTTTTGAGAATCCTTTAATGAATCTTCAGTAGTAACCGGAAAGGCCTAAAAATTAGCGAATCTCCATTGCAGTCTTATGAGATGCCCAATCTTTATGGGATCGATCTTTGGAGGGATCCACGTGAATACCCTGATTGTCAATCACGTGACCAAGGAAATATACTTTAGGAATCCAAAATTTGCATTTAGAGAATTTAGCATACAACTACTCCTTCTTAAGCAACTCCAAGATTAGCTTGAGATGTTTTTCATGCTCCTGCTTGCTCTTTGAGTAAATCAAAATATCGTAAATAAAGACAATCACAAATTTATCCAAATATGGTTTGCACACCCGATTCATGAGGTCCATAAATACAGCAGGTGTGTTAGTCAAACCAAACGGCATAACTTGAAATTCATAATGTCCATATCGAGTTCTGAATGCGGTCTTTGGAATGTCTCTTTCATGAACCCTTAGCTGATGATAACCCGATCTCAGGTCAATCTTCGAGTAGACACTCGAACCTTGTAGTTGATCGAACAAATCATCAATCCTTGGAAGCGGATAGCGGTTCTTCACCGTCAGCTTATTCAATTCCCGGTAATCAATGCACATCCGGAATGATCCATCCTTCTTCTTGACAAACAAGACCGGAGCTCCCAAGGTGAGGAACTAGGTCTTATAAAGCCTTTGTCGAAAAGTTTCTTTCATGTGTCCGATAATTCTTCATCTCGAACGAGCTAATCGATAAGGTTCACGGTGCCACAGGTTGTAGCACCAGTATCAAATCGATTTGAAATTCACTTGGCGGGTTTGGTGAATACCCGCAAGTCCCTCGGGAAATTACCTCAGGAAAGACTTGAAACTATTGGTCACGACCTCATCGCTTCTCTTCACTTGTCTTCCTCCTTTTTCTATCAGTGTGACATGTGCCAAAAAGATAGGACATCTCTTCAGTAAATACTTTTGTGTTTTGGTGCACTAGATGATGTTTAATCGTGACTCGGTCCGCTGTTGCTTCTGTTCACCATTAAAATTAAAAATTTTGTCTACCAAAGGAACACAAACGCGTTTCTCACGCAAACGTATTACGGCCAAGTATATTTAGTTTAACCAGTCCAACCGTTATGAACATCAAAACTACCCATCTCTACGAGCATTAAGTCAATGTTGAATGGATGATTTAGAAAATTCAAAGTACAACCCCGTATAAGTGTATTAACCCAAATTATTCTACCGTCAGCTAACTCGACATCATAACCATGGTCTAATGTAGTTGGGATGATATCAATCAAAGAACTAAATGCAGTAGATACGAACTCAATCGCACCATATCAAATAAAATCAAAGCATTAACGTTATTAGGAGGAACGTACCCGTGACAACATTAGAGTTTTGGTTTGGTTCCAGCAGACCCATAACATAAAGCTCTACTACAACAATCCCATTATCCAGCCCGATTTCCCTTATTTCCCATTCTTAACTTGGGTCAAACCTCCGGAAAATGACCCAGAGCTCCACACTCAAATCAATTCAGAACTCTTGGTTTGTCCATTGTCCTCTTTGGTTGTTTGTTTGCACAGCACAGGCCTATTTTACAGTCACGGCCGAGATGGGCCACTCCTCTTGTAGATTGGTGCATTTAGGAGCACATTGTCCGTGCCTGGTGATAGTCTTTTGGGGCACAAAGGTTTATCACCTCCTTACGGTTTTTCTTCTCACCAGGCCAATAGATAAGCTCGGCCACATTGTTTACTTTTGAACCGTCTGTTGTTGGTTTTGGTGTTTCCTGAAGTTCGTCAAACTTTGCTATTTGTTTAAGCCTGACTTACAGCAATAATGAGGATCTTTTTATCATCATTTCAGGCAAACTCAATTGCCACCTGCATCGTCTTGGGCTTTGATGCCTTTACACTCCTATGAATCATGTTAGGAAGACCACTGGCATAGTTTTCAACCACATCTGATTCCTCGAGAAACATTCTATCACACATCAACACCAACTCTTAAAAATGTTGGTTGTAACTCATCACATCAGTTCCTTTTACCTTTAAGTTCTACATTTCAGTTTCTAACTTTTTGATCTCACTCCTCGGGCAGTATTTATCGGTTATCATTTTCTTTAAAGTCTTCCATGGCATTGCATATGCAGTATCATGTCTGACAGCCTAAACGTGGGAGTTCCACCATGTTAAGGCATTCCTTAAAGAGTACAGGTTGCAAATTTGACCTGGCATTCAACAGTGCAGTTGCTGATGTGGAAAACAGATTCCATCTTCTCTAGCCATTGGGTCAGTCTGACAACCCCTTCAGTGCCTTTGAAATTCATAGGCTGACACTTTAGGAAATCAGTGTAAGTGCACTCTCGAACATTAGACACTTGTCTTCTCCTGCCAGTTCCTGAATCATGGCTATCATCTCCATTCCTGCTCCTGTCAGCATCAATTTTGCTAACATAGGAAACAGCAACGCCTCGCTCTATTAGATCCCTGACGTTGAGCATACCGGTGTATAGATTTATTTTAGTGTGGAGGTGTGTGGTTTTGTGGCTGGTGATGCCTTGATGGATTCTTCTTTTGGGTGCGAATATTCCTTCAAAAATCACAAGAAAATATACCTACACTTCAGATTTCATACAAACATAAACGCAAATGACATAGCATAATAAATAAAATAAGATCACAGACCCACATGAAATATACAACTAAAGGTGAAATCACGAATGACATAAATAAACAACATCCTACTAAAACATCGTTAACATACATGAAAGTCCTGATTACAACATGATCATATAAAGAGATACAAAAATGAAAAATAATGGTCCAAAGGCAAATGCAGCTGGCGATTCACCCATTAATACTTAACATGCCACACAATGATAGCTAAAAAGATAAAACAAAAGTCCCTACAGCCTACTAGCTGGGAGTACCCCATAAAACCTTAATAGCTATAAGGATAGCACCAATGAATACATGATACACATGCTCAGCCTCAACTGTCTCATGCATGGGGCACAGGATCTCTAGCCTCTATGTCTTAATACGTCCAAGCGCAGTAAGTCCAACTGATTCAGAAGTGATGAGTCTGAGCAATCATGTGGTAACCTATGCCCTATGTCCTAACATGGGCCCTTTATTGGCTGCACTCTTGTCCTCAGAACTAGTCCATGTTATACAAGCATACATCGCCTCTCTATCCAAAATCATAGCTGTGTGGCGGTGATATGGCCTATCTCTGAACAGTGTGTTGACTCGGGCTCTCAAATACGCTTGGCCATCCTGTGCATCCTCAAGTCGCACCTGGAACTCCTTATTCTCCTGCCTAACAGTAGTAGCAAACTCTGTCACTCTCTGGTTGACCCCCTCCAAGGTGGTCGGTGCTACCTCCAGCATGGACTCAACGATCTCATCCCAAGTATCGGTAATCCCATAACCCGTCTCCATAACCCTGTCTCGTGGCTGTCTCGTAACACCAGCTGCTGAACTCTCCCCGATCTCGAGTCTGGGAGCGGGAGTAGTAAGGCAAGCTCTCTTTCGAGGCGGCATCTCAGCCTCAGGAATATTAGTCCTATGGGAAGTAGATGGAAGTAATAAGGGTGGTGATGCAGCTCTCATCCAAATCCCAGCTGCCCTATAGCCCAATGGTGCCCTTGCATAAGTAGGGCTAGTAGTGAGTGGTGATGGTAGAGGTAATGGTGGAGCTGCTACAGGTAGTGGTGGTGTAGGTACGGCAGCATGCTCAGCAATGCGTGCCTCCATGGATGCTGACATACTGCCTCAGTCTGACAGACTTTCGTGCCCAATGGAGACTGTCTGAGCAAAGGGAAACTTAGATGAGGTGATCTAGGTGTAAGGTGGCAGACTCATCAGATCACAAATGCCTCGATCCCCACTGAGCGAATAGGACAACAATAGTATAGGCAAAGAGTTCGGCCGGAGCTAGGTGCTCCTCCTCCTCGTCATCATCCTCATTCTCAAAGGGCTCCTCATCCTCATCATCAGTATCATCATCATCATCGTCGGAGGGATCATCATCACCGTCCCCTCCATCAGTAGGATAGTCAGTATGATCCTCCTCGGGGTCCTCCTCCGGATCCCCATTCGGATTGGAGTCGGCCACGTAGCCTGGTGATAAGGTAGTAGGTGAGGCATCAGCAGGTAGAGGCTGGTCCTCCAAGGGTGCCTCAGCATCGGATGGTGCTAAGTACTCAGGGTACTCAGGCTCCGGTACATATGGTACATCAACAGGTGAAGGTGGGTGCTCAGGACCGGCACGTAATCAGGAGATGGTGGGTGCTCAGGTCCGGGCACATAGTCAGGAGATGGTAGAGCTACCGGCTGCATGGGGAGTCCATCATATCCGTATATGATGACTAATGGAGGGCCTCCATCATATGGCTCCTCGTCAGCTCCCCAAAAGACTCCTCCCTGGCGCAAAATCAATGTAGACAGAATTAGGTGACAGTGGATGAAGGACATGATTGCTATATACAACAAAATAAAACTTATAAAGTATATTATAATGAGTTCAAAATTAGTATATACATAGTATAATATTAAACATGTATAAGATCATAAAGCATATCAGTGTAACCAACAAATGCAACTCAATAGTGTAAGAATGGTCCGTGAAAACTTTTGTATCTGCAATGTTTAAAAATGGTTATAGTCTAAGTAAAATATTTGACCTGGTTCTCTACAACCTTAGCTCTGATACCAATCTGTAACACCCCCAAAATGGGTTGCAGCGGAATATGGGTCAGAGAGTGTTACTTCAAAGATCAACAGCACAAGATATAAGAACGACCTCTATATGAGTCATTAAAAAAGCTGAACTTTGGATTAAATAACATTGTTTGTTTATAGAATCTCAAAGCATAAATAGATCACCCATGAAAATGTAAAAACTTTAATACATAACAAATACTCAAAATGTATATGCATTAAAACTCTTCATGGCAAAATTATCCAAAATGTTTGACCCCAATGTATCCCTTGTTCTTGTACCTTATTGCCCTAAGAAAAACATACATTAAACGTCAACATAAAGTTGGTGATTCACAGGTTTAATAAATGTAAAAGTAGGACCGCAAGATTTTCTAATGTATGAATAAAGTAACGAATACAATATCACAAAAGTAATTCCGAAATGCACTAAGCTCATGACCCTGTAGGCCCCCACCCCCCCCTTACATCATAATATGTAGCAAATATGTGCCCGTGTAGATGTTCAACCCGTAACATCCAAATTGTTCCGACATGGTAAACATTTGTTGTTTCAGTACATTCGAAACTAGTGAGCGCTACTCACCCTAACTGGGATGTCAATCCTAAATAGATCTATTCATAACATTCGCGCTTACAATCTAGTAATTAATAGTTCATGATTCATGGGTATAGTGGGTTATAGCTACTTACGCAATCTCATAATTTTATAAAATGTACTTGCGTCCATAAAAACAATGCATGTTTCTAACCCAAATCTTGTAAATCATGTAATGGTGAAAAAAAAGGGCAATGAACTCACCGTAAGTGAATGATTATCATCTAAATCAAATATGTAAATCTCTCGGCAATCCAAATGCAACCTAATTAATTGTAGGTCATATGAGCATAATGTATTTTATATAAATAAAATATCACAAGTTTTTTATATAGTCACACCACCACCTAATAGTTTTTGTTAAACTTTAAAATTTTGAAATATTAATTAAACCGTACTTTGTTAAATAAAGGTACATGTAATTGTATCCGTACAGAAAAATATCATTTTTGTTTACTAATGTATTTTTTGTTAAAAATATATGATTTTATATTTTTATTGATTATGTAATGATATTATATAATTAATTTAATTGTTTTATAAAATAATTTATAAAAGTAAAAATAGTGCACAAGGTTTTATAAACCTCGTATCTTTATCGTTTTAACTCCATTTTATGTGTTTCTTATGTCCACGGTTTCGTATTAAGAAAATCTATCAAAATATTATAATTATTATATGGTTAAATACTGTTATGAACAGTAACAGTAGGTGAAAGTTTATAAAATACTTTTTATAACTTTAATTATTGAAATCGTATTTTAATTGTATCTCGTTCGTTTCAATTCGGTTTTTTGTGATTCCTATGTCAGCCCGTTTCCCCCCCCCCCCCACCCCCACCCCCCTTTTTATTATTTATTTGCCCCCCCCCCGTTAATTAAAAGCTCTATTTAGGAAAATTAATCTCCATCAGTTTACTATCATTAACAGTAACATATTTTTATAAAAATACTTTTTAACTTAAACTTGTATATAACGTATCACCTTCATTTTAAATTCGTTTTTCGAGTTTCTTACATGTTTGGATTCCTCATGAAAAGTACTATCTTTATAAAATATTTCCCATTACTTTATCAGATCTGAAACAGTGAGATTTTTATAAAATAACTTTTATAAAAATACTTTTATACAATTTAATTATCATAAACTTAAAAATGTCATATCTTCTTCGTTAAAGCTCAGTTTTTCAAGTTCCTTATATGTTTACGATCCTTGTAATAAGTACTAATTAAATAAAAATTAAAATATATGCATTATTAGACGAATTACAACATGTAGTAATTAAGTTTGTACAGAATTATCTTTATATACTCGATTTATATACTTTTTATTTTATTAAACCATTACAAGTCCTCTAACTTATGAAATGCCATAACTTGATATATCTTAAGTCCTCTATAACGGGTTCATAATACTTGTCCATGAGTAAGTGTTCTCAAAATCATTTGTTCATAACTTTTGTAATTAAAACTTTCAACACAAAATAATTCATAACCTAACCTTATAATTTATTTAACACTTATATATAATGTGTACTTTTCCATTTTTAAGTGTTATTCATCATATTAAAATCTAAATTTGAAATTATAAGTCCTTGTAATATCTCAAGTTTCATGAAAATAAGCAGGTGGTGATTAACCATATATAAGCAAGCATGTACATCATTTAAGAATGATGGAATGTTTAAACTTTATCAATAGACCTTGTGGAAAAGAATAGGAAAAGAAGAACACAATATTTTACTTTAAGCTAAACCCAAAGAATCAATCGCAAGATCAAACCCTAATTAGGAAAACCCTAATTAGTTTCTTGTATGATTCTTGATAAATCACCAACCCAATGCTTCCAATACACTTGAATGGCCTTAGATATGCTTAGAATCAATGCTTGAATGCTTGGAATAATTGTAAGATGAATTTTGAATGGAAACCCTAGCTAATTAAATTGAGACGTGGATTAGGTTGGTTTTTTGAGAGAAGAATTAAGCATGTTGTGCTTGAAAGGAAATTGGTATGTATTATATGTCCTAAGACTTTCTACTTGTAGGAAACAACCTTAACATAAACCATGGGTGAGGATGGTTTTGGGTACAACATGTAAGAAATTATACACACCTCTCCTCCTATTAAGAAAATGGGATGAATGGGGTGGGTTCTAGGGTACAAAGATAAGACAATTTCTAGTGAAGTGGTCTAATGGTGTACTATTAGTGGGGTTATGGAAGTAACTAGTGAATTGATTTAATTTCTCAAGTGTGTACATACACACACATCTGGCCCTATGGCTTTATATATTGATAAATGAGTTAATTTTTATATATTAGGTATATTGGTGGGTATTTGTTTGAGTATAGGTATATAGTGCTATTCGTTATTGCCTAAATGTATTTTATTGTGAAATATAAACGTTTTACGTAACCAATAAAAATAAATTATGAAAAGTTATAAATTATACTCTTAATAATCATATAACACTTGCTTGATGTAAACTTTTATTTGTTTGGTGTCCGTTTACGTTGAACGTTGATTTTTAGTTTACGCGATTTAACTATTAGATAATAATTAAAAGCGAACGCGTAAAACTCTAAAAATAAATAATGAAATTAATTGAGTCGGGAAATAACCTAAAATAACGTATTGTTACAAGAACTGTCATGAAATCAAGGTAGAAGTTGGTAAAAGGCCCAATATTTTTGAAAAATTGACTCAACTTTGAGGTCGCTCAGAAATAAAATCTTGAATTACTGAACACGGATTTGGTGAACAAGCAAAGAATGCTTACATTAGAAGCCAAAACAGTTGGCTTAATAACGTGATGAAATAAAATGAAGGCGTGATCGGAATATAGGTCGACAAAATTTCTAATAGCAAAAGAACGAACGTCTCTACATGTCGTGCATATATAGTTCACATGTTTCTCGCCTTGAGTTTCTTTTCTTACTCGAAACTATCAACTAGTCCTTCTCAGGTCTTAATGCGGGTAAAGGTATGAAATGAAATTATGAGGTACGTAGCGACTTGCTCGCGGAATCATTGGCGTGCGAAAACGATATATGAAATGTGATGTGACTATAACGGTATCCTTAATAACAAGGTGCTTAGGGACATTGTGACACTATAACGACAGTAACCGATATGAAAGCAAACTCAGAACATGAATGGATTAATCAAAATAAGCATGATGTACTAAAATCAAATAGTGGACATCTAAAAGTATGCATTGCACGGTGCACATAATTCCTAGTATGCTTTTCAGTGACTAAAGTGGAAAGTTTGATTTTATAAACTCTTATTTAGAATAATGACTATACCCAATGTTGCATGATACCCCCTAAATTAGACATAGTTGATCAAGTTATATCTAATTGAGTTCTAATGATGCAACCACTGGGACTAGTCGACTCGTTTCATGTTCGGTGTTTTTAGAAAAGAAAATCATTTTGGTTATAGTTTGGATTTTTATTTTAAAAAACCGACGTTCTCTTTAACCTTAGGCTATGATTACCAATCTGTCACACCCCACCAAGGAGGAAACCTGAGGAGTAACATATAATAAACATCACACAAGATAATAGATAAAACACCATACATGAATTTAAAGATAAAGAAAAGGTTATCTGAATACAACATTTCCAGTAAGTTAAAAAAGTACAAAGACAACATAGTTAATTTTCTTTCGAACATGGATGACCCAAAAGACAACAACTTGGAAGAAAGTAGACATCTTTAAAAAGTCCATATGCAAATACGCTAAGTTTCCACTTTAAGAATGTCACCTGAAAAGCATGATAAAAACGGTCAACTATCGAAATAATTAGTGAGCTCACAAGATTATGTCTACAAAATATAGTCGAGTAAAGATGCTGAATCAGACCGAGGGACGAAAAGAAGGAAGTCGAGTAAAGATGCTAAATCATCTAGGGATCCAAAGTCCAAGAGTCTAAGTCAACAAGCTCTTCTAAAGGTACCTCCCGCTCTTATCATAAGTCATATGGCAAGTCTGCCCATGCAGAGGAGCCAAGTCATACAGTTGATGACTCCAGAGTGCAACAGAATCAAGAGTTTGACACGGGTAACAATGATGAACAACCTGATGATGAGGTTGCTTCCAAGAATGACTGGTTCAAGAAACCCGAGCGACCTCCGACTCCTGATCCTGATTGGAATAAGAGACAACATGTTGACTTCCGACCACCTCAAACCTGGATTAGTGTCACTGCTCGTGCAGAAAAACCTCCTACTTCATTTGATTAGCTCATGGATACTCCAATAGACTTCTCTACATTTGTCATGAATCAGCTTAACATTCCTAATCTGGCTCAAGAACTTCTGGTTGGACCAGCATTCAACCTACTCAAAGGCACCTATAAGAGTCTTACGGAATTAGAGTATCATTTTGAAAAATGTTCCAAGGCTACAACTGAATGACTCGACTGGCATAACCCTGAAGGCAAGTTGTACCCATTCAATCTCCGTAAGCCTCTCCTGTTGATTCCAGATCATCGAGGTCGTCAAGTTATCCCTCAAGATTACTTCATCAACAACGACCTGTAATATCTTAAAGGTGGAAGTTTAAGCAGACCTTACTCAACTTCTGTTACAAAGACAAAGGCTACTACTTATGAGATCAAATGGATTGAATACATGGTTCCCAATCTATGAAGTCCCATAAAGGTGGTATATGACAAACATGCCTACTATGGTACTTCACACTAGGGTGTCAAATGTCAACGATTCTACGAATTTGCAAGCAACAGGGACTCAACGAAGGATGTCTACTCCAGAAAATGAATTATTGCAGTCACAAGCCTTAAGATTATGTAGTGCTATGACTACGATCATTTGGACGAGATTGAAGTTCGTAGAAAGGATCAGCATCTATACACGTTTAAAGATGGTGATTTCCCATGACTTCGCCTACAAGACATCAAGGACATGTTACTCCTACTTGTTCAACAGAGGCTAACCAATCTCACAGTAGACAAACATTATGACTTGAATGTGGCATTACGTATGTTCACCAGACGTATTGTCATTCAAAAGCGGGTGGAAGATCTTCAATTAGGTGTCGAAAGTTACCAAAAGAAGCTCAACCTCACCAAACCAGACACATTCAGGTCGAATATCAGGAACAGAACCACTTACACTGCATATTCAGACCCTCAAGGAGTGATATACAAGGACTAGAACAACATAAACAGATTGATGCGTACTGATGAACTCCATAAATTCAGTGATGGTGCGCTCAATGATGTTCGGACTACTCTTTATGATATTGCTTCGAGAATAAGGATGGAATACCTGCCAAAAAGGAAATGGAGTAGATTAGACAAACAAAGGGCTCGTGTTATGATCCAGGATATCGATAAGCAACTCTTTCAAAGAAGTTTAATGCAGAATCTAAAAAAGTTCGTTGGTGGAAGAGTATACGGAGAAGACCTCAGACTACTTACACGGACAATATGACTCCGTCATATCTTGTTCTACTACATTTCAGGTCATTCTTTCGTAATTATTAATCTTGTGAATATGTGAATAAAGTACTCACAATGACGATGGAAATCCTTCCAGAGCCAACATTAAACAAGCTCCGCAGTAGGTAACTTGTGAGATCCTATATGGATCAAACTTGTGATACTGGATATCGACTCGATCCAGCTTATAAATTGACGGATGAATTTTGAAAAAGATAAAACTGTTGGTGTGTCATAAAAACCGTTTGCATCTTGACACACCGATTGATTTTCCTAAATCAATTTTCAATCTTATGTCCATGGGAAGCCTCACAAGGGTATCTGGACATAGGAAAGCTGAACACGAATTGACGGCTTAATCGGGAAGATAGTAACTTACCGGTTCACTCTTACCGTGTTGTCTGCTTTGAGACGCTCCGGTAATGAGAACGGCTAGTACAGCTGCGAAACCCTGTCAAGGAGATTCTTCAGAATTCTACCTGATCACAGGCAGTATTTATACTGATTAACGGGGAACCGTGGTTATTACAACCGTATTCGACGAAGTGACAAAGCCACTTTCGTCCATACTTGTTGATTATCACTAACCCTTTCATGCAGGTAATCCCGATGGTCGCAGCTATTGGATCAAGACAAGTCAAGATTCAAAGCCACATGCTCATACTTGACCGACAAAAGTAAAGACATCATGAAAGCTCAAGTACATGTTTCAAGACTTCCGCTACTCTGATACCGTACGTCTTTCTTGAAGTGACGAAGTATTAAAGTCAAAGAATTTCAAAGAAGTTTCCGTCACTCTGATACCGAACGTCTTTCTCGAAGTGACGAAGTGTTATAGTTAAAGAATTTCAAGAAAGATGTCTTATTCAAGCTTTCAAGACCAAGAAACAACAACAGTATGAGCATGTCGGTCCAAAGATGATAAGAGATTATGCTTGGTTGATGATCTTAAAAAAGCTCAAGATTCACATACAAGTCAAGCCTATTAGGACAAGCTCAAGCCTAAAGTCAATGATCACTACAACATATCACAAGTTAAAGATTGAAGTTAAAGTTGATGCGGTCGTCGTTAGACTTCTACACGAAGTTTTACAACTCCCTAGGCAAAGCACCTAATCATTGTAGTAGTAGTATAGGCAAGACTCGGGGGGTTGTTATCGTTCACTTGAGCAATATATTTGGAAACTTGAATCACAGGTCTAACAGAAATTCAGAAAGTTGAGGAATTATTTTTGGTTTTTATATTTATGAAAGCAAGTAAATCCATATAATATGGAGAGGTTTTGTTTTATCTATTAAACTAAATAATAATCTAAACACTGGTATAACAATAATAAAAACTGTGTTATTAAGCATGTATTACTCCCTAGATTGCTTCTCCTAGTGTTGTTGCTTTGTCACACTTGTGATGATCTGTGTAATTATTTCCTAAGTCATGAACGAATTACACGAACCCGCCATCTATTTAGTATTCCGTTAGAGCTACGCACAAGTAAGGTAGTATGAAGACTATTACAAGGCCCCTAAGGGTATACTAAGTGCATGTAAAATATATTAAGAGTGGATCAACCATATTAGGGGGCAAGGTAGTGTGAAGACTGTTACCCGATGATATCCTTTCTACACAATCATGTTTCCCTAGACATATCAACATCGATACAGACAAAAGCTGGTTTTCTAAGACCTAACATGCACATCTATCACAAGAAGCAACACCATTAAGATCTACATTCTAGGTTTCATACAATCATAAATAAACACAATAGAAGGTTTAGCCAAGCATGTTATAAGTAAAGCAAGAACAATAATGAATCAAACAACACATAGACATATTGAATGATTAAGATAATCTTACTTGATTAAAACATGAATTGAAGGAAGTACAATAGGGTTTTGAGGCCCTAAAATCGTCCCTAACAGCTGCTAAACGAACTAGGGTTCGTCCCTTTCTTTTATTCTAAAGTTACACACTTAAAACCCTAAAAACGGATTTGTATATATAGGAAAATCGTTGTGACGGCGTCGCGTGTTAATCGTGACGCCGTCATGAATAGAATATTCTAGATAATGGGTTGGGTCGTACAATCTGACGCCGTCTGGAGATCTTGTGACGCCGTCTTGAGATGGGTTGTGACGGCGTCACGTGTAATCTGTGACGCCGTCTCCAGCTTCTGAGTAGAAATTCTTGAGAGATGTTGGTGTAGGTCCGTAGTCTTGTCTGTTTCTTCTCCAAATGAGCCCAAGTCACGTGTATTTCTTCCAAATGCCTTCCAAATGCTAAATACCTGAAAAGGAACGATTAAGTACCTATTTTGGGCATAAACACACGATTTAGGGGGTTAAACGACCCCGAAAAAGTGTATAAAATGACACCTCATCAAATACCCCTACACTTGGGATTTGCTTGTCCTCAAGCAAATGGGCTTTTCTACCTAGACAATAGCAATATGAGGGTCATTTTACCTACTCTTTAAAAGTATTTTACAACACAACCTTCTAGACCTCGTAATTAAAAGCACGAAAAGTAAATACTAGCACCTCACATAAGTGTTTGGGATTCTCTCTTTCACTCGGGTGTATAATAAATTATAACATAAGGGGAAACAGAAAATCAACACTCATTACATGTCATAGCATATAAATTACCATAGGCTTGGTAAAGGATCAAACCTCCACCGCTAGGTGCAAGCATTATGCATTACTATCTAAGAGGTCTTTTTAAAGGGTTGTGGGGTGTAGGTGCAAGATAACATATAATGGAAACAAAAACGGATGGGATACATTTGGGTGAATTTGGAGTGGAAGGGTTAGCTAATTATTTACACGAATACACTTTGGTTTGGTTTCTAAGCCAAGACTTGAACAAAGATATACAAACTCTACACAACACTACATCAATCTCTTGCCTTTTCTTTTCTATTTCTCTTTTTTTTAATAACATAATACATCATAACATGGGGTTTATAACACGTACCCCTACCCTTGAGCTTTACATGCTCGATATTTACAATCTAACTAATGGCCCGATTTGAGGTGGATCAAAATAACATAGAGATCATCTAACAAACATATGAGGGGTATTGACTTAACTTTTCTTCCCCATTCTTTCGTGAAATAAATACTACCTGAAAAGGAACGATTAAGTACTTATGTTGGGCATAAACACACGATTTAGAGGGTTAAACAACCCTGAAAAAGTGTATAAAATGACACCTCGTCAGTTGAATAGGTTGAAAATCACCGTCAGTAATAACATACCAAAGATCAAGATCTTTTGAATTAACATATGTCTCGAATCTATTTTTCAAATAAATAAAACTGTCACTTTCAAAAAGCGGTGGTCTTTGCATGGATTGCCCTTCTAGATATTTGTCAGAATCCATAGATCGATCCAAGCTTTAAAATACAGTATATTTTAAAAATCTTGACTGACCTTGGCTTCTGATACTAATTGTGGAAACTAGAGGGGGGGGGGGGGGCGGGTTTCTTTTTTTTTGTGAATAGTTTAAAGATTCGTTTTGTGTTTTAAAAGTTTGCTTTCAAAATACTTAGATTCGAGTAGTATGTTCAACTATTCAACAATATGAATCGACAAAGCAAATATCTAAACTAATGCTAAATAACAATCACAACAATATAAAGAGGTGAGAGAAAGAACAATCAAACCAAGACACCAAGATTTATAGTGGTTGGGCTACGAAGCTCTTCTTCGCCCTACTTCACTCCTCGAGTATCCTATTCGAGATTTCACTATGTCAACAAGCTCCCTTCAGGCCGAGAAACCGTTTACACGTCGCTTACGTTATTTTCCAATACTAAGCTAAATGTTGAGTCCTAATCTTAGCTAGAACCAATCAACCACCTTATAATCACTATACACTCACAAGATCTACACAATCGGATATACACACAATCCAAATCACACAATTACAAAAAAATTACAATAGAGATTTGATTTTTAGAATAAGAGAGGAGAGATCACTAAATAACAATTCATTTCTTGGCGAATACAAATGTTCTTCGCTTTCACTTGAATGAGAAAGGAGAGATAAGAAGAAGAGATTAGATCACTTGAAACAAGATCTAAGAATGTTAATGATCAAGAGATTTAGAGAGAGAAAGAAGATTTTTAGAGAGAGAGATTTATCTAAAAATTTCGTGCTAAGAGGTATGATTTTCTGCTGGGAATGGAACAATATTTATAGGCATGAAAATCCAACGGCCACTGGGGGTGGTCCCGACGGTCCCAGATATATCTGGGGGCCGCCAGGCCTATAAGGGGCCGCCCAGTAGACCACGCTCATGTTTTTGTCTTTTTGTGGGGAAGGTTGTATCTGTTATGAGACCTTTCATCTAGGGGGGAAATTTAAATTTCAAATTTAAGTTTTTAATAAAACTTTTCTTTTAATTAGAAAATATTTTATATAATTATTTTTGTGAAATACTTTTGTAAATATGTGATAGATAAGAGAAAAGTATTTTCTTGATCATTAATCATGCTTAATGATTTGTTTGTTTATACCTTAACTGATTACTAATCTTAGAAATAGAATTTTACAATTAATAATTTGTAAACGTTTATTTTTATCGTAGACGTTTTTATATTTTGTTATTATCAAGACATTGAGAGATTGAAAATATAAATAACGTTTTTAGACATTATTTGTATTAACAGTTTTGTCGAGACTGTTAAAGAGTGACCTATGGTTAAATTAAAATGAGTACACACATTCAATCGTATATCCATGTTGGGAGTTGAAAATTCACAAGTCATAAGTATGAGGGCTTAACATATAAACTTATATCGACAATGATCTTGTTTAATTGCTTAGCTTGGAACTTGTGAAAAATCGAGGACGATGAATTTATCCGTCAGGACATCCGTAGATCACTCTACGGGCGCTTCTCATTCTATGATCCCAGTATTAATAAATAAAGAAAGTCAAACTTGTTAAAAAATGAGAAAATCCAAAAATATTAGTTGTAGTTAGTGTAAATTCAGAAAATGGTGAAAACGGGGCTTACATGTTTACTTCATAACATTGCGTGAGGACACACAATACCTTAGTTTGGGGGATTTGATAAGTGCTTAATTACACATATCTTTTACCTTCAAAAATGAGCTTAAATGACCAAAAACAGACAAAAAACTGCCAAATATATGTTTGTTTTGCATTTGTATTGTGCAGGAAGTGGATATCAACAAAAAGACAGAAAATAGAGCCAAAATGACAAAACTGAGCATGGAATGGAAAAGACTGTGAAAAATCAAGGCCAAAGACCAAAAAAGTCAAAGTCAAAGTCAATCCAGAAGAATCAGCAGTCAAACCGGAGCCGGAACTGAAGAATACTATTAGATGCAATCTTAACCCATCTGATGGGCCGGGAAAGCTCAATAGTATATTAATGAAGACTGTGAAGACCAAATGGGCCCTCAATCAATGACAACAGCCCATTTGTGTACAATTGACAGAGACTGTGAAGACTTTGAAGGCCCGATCCTAGCCCTTGAACAGCCAACCTCAGCCATTATACACACAAAACCCACCTGAACCTTATTGGGCCCAAATAAACCCAATTGGGCCCAATACACAAACCCAAGCCCATTACTGGCCCAGAAACAATTTTTATAAACCTTAGGGACTAGAACTGTCATTTTTTAAAGTGTTTTATAAAAGAAAAATGGTGAAATAAAGAGAGGG